>JASPKZ010008157.1:0-272500 GCA_030220185.1 Diploptera punctata
ACAGAAACAAAGAATTTCTGAGAGTTGTTTATTTGTGGAATATGGACATTATGTTTTAATTTTTTAACCAGGATCTTGAATTTATGAATTGAATATATTATTAAATATTAATACTAGTGAAATTCATATCAAATTCCGTTGAGGTGAAGTCATATGATGAAAGTTAAAAATTAAATTGTACCTGTTGGTAGATTCTGTCTTCCTCAACTTTGTTAAAATATTGTATATAAAATTAACTGGAGCGCTTTCGGAAGTTATCTTCCATCTTCTGCAGGTTGAGTTTCCGCTACTTGTTGTTGTGTACGGTGATGTAGCAGCAACTGACTTGTTTTTCACGATCCCATTATACGCGATCGTCTTTAAGTCTGGGAAAGTTAATTATCATTTCTTTATTTTCGGGTAAATATGAAAATAAAGTTGGACTATTTCCTGTCATGACCACGAAGGTTACTACAGTCCTTGCTTCTAACCAGCGATAAACCACCGATTACAACCGATGACCACAGATATACCACCGATGACCAGAGATACACCACCGATGAACAGCGATAAAACACATGACCACAATGTGTACATTTAATCATATCTGTGGCTTCAACATATTATGTCCGAATTTGTCTTTACATATTTAACCGCGTAAAATAATAAAAAAAGGACGTTCCCTAGAATTCACCTACGTTAGAGTAATTGATTTAGTTTCCATTAAATGTTTTAGGTTTGGTTAGCTTTTAGTTTCCTTGCATTTTAAATCAGATTTAATACGTAACATAAATGACCTCTTCATATCTGTTATTCTATGGAAAATTCAACATGTCTGACGGTTACAACGTAAAATCATATTTGCACTACTTCATTTCATGATTCGTTTCAATATTTTGACGACGGTAAAATCCCGCAGCTAAATGGTATCATTAACACTCCGTAATACTTTAAATTACATCAAAAATGGCATAAGTCGCGTAAGTAAAAAGCTGGTCTTGTACAACCCCACCGAATTTTATTACATATAATTTCTATTTTAAATAAATATCCATCAATCTTCGGGTTTTTACAGCTGCTGGCGTCTTCCCGTGCCAAACCTCCAAAGCATACGATCTTGGGCATCTTCAATGCTTAGCCCTCTTGCTTGCATTAATGTCTTCATGTTTTCCTTCCATGTTAACTTCCCTCTCTTCCTCCTTCTGGTCGGATGCCATTTATATAGTTGCTTTGGCCATCGCTCATCTTCCATTCTTAAAACATGTCCTAACCATTTAAATTAAATTTAATATAATTCAACTCATGCCCCAAATGGGAGTCAATGACCAATCACGTTTCAATGATTTCTGTTTTACAACCAATCAGAATCGTGTTTCACGAAATATTTATCAGTGTTATAATTACCATATTAAAGAAGACTCCTCCTTTTTAATATTCTTAACAGGTCTGACCATTATTTTGCAGTGACTGAGCCCGCAAGGAATACGGCTAACAGACTGTATATATAGTGCATAGATGTCAACACATAGCGCATGCGGGAGTTAATATAAAAACATTTGTAGCAATTGATTATACCACCAAAAAAAGAAACCACTGTTTGCACTTTCTTAAATGTATTTTTTCCCAGGTAACAATCCAGAAAAATATAATTGTCATATTTACATCATACGACATCAGAAATGAATTAATATACAGTTTGATGTGACATTTTTTCTCCACTAGAGAGCATTCTTACAATATTGCGTTCCTTTGGCAATAAATAGTATGATCTGGTTGCAGTGATAAACAAAAGAAGCAGATGAAGCGTGCCTATCGTTTCTCATTTGTTTTCAAACATCGCCGTTTGCATTAAATATATAAATATTTTAAAATAACTATAGATAAATAATGATTTGTGAGTAAACAGCTTAATTTTATTCGTTAAATAGTCCTAACAAATGTCACTCTTGATTTCCAAATTCTCTAGATAAATTCACTCCTCACTTCGTGAGTCGTGAATTTATCGATAATTTGGAAATCACTCGTGGCATTACTTATGAAAATCTTATAAAACTTTAAATTTTATTTTTATTTAAATAACATAGAAATGGATTTTCATCAAGTAGACTCAAATCAATTGATCATTGTTTTTACTTTTGTACTGAAATGTTCATCCCAAAATCATGTGGAAACAGGTCTATGGTCCAATTACAAGACGTAGAAGAATAAGAAGAAGAAGAAGAAGGTATTGACCAGGTTACATGAAATGACAGATTTGTTTACACACAAAACGATCAATTTCCATCCATAGTAATTCTGCCCGAAGGCAGGTCCTTCACTGCAATCATAGCATTTTCATGCTATGCTTGCAGCTTTACTAGGGGATTGTAGGTGTGGTAGCTTCCCGTTGCTTTCCACACCGATGATGATGATGATGATAATGATAATGGTAAGGATTTGGATGCGAAACATGGACTCTTACTTTAAGGGAGGAAAGGAGATTACAAGTATTTGAGAATAAAGTACTTAGGAACTTTTTGGGCCAAAGAGAGATGAAGAGACAGGTGAATGGAGAAGATTACATAACAATGAACTACATGGTCTTTATAGGAAGCCAGATATAATAAGAACAGTTAAGTCTCGTAGACTGCGATGGGCAATACATGTTGCACGTATGGGGAATGAAAAACGTGCATGGAAGCTTCTTGTAGGAAAGCCAGAGGGGAAAACGCCCAGTTGGTAGACGAAGAATGAGGTGGGAGAATGACATTACCTATGATTTGAGGGAAATGATTGGAAAGCATTAGCTCAGGATAGGGATGTATGGAGAGCTTATGTCCGCGCGGCCATGAACCTACGGGTTCGATAGTGTCGGTGAGTAAGTAAGTAAGGATGATAATGAAGATGATGGCCATATGATTTCGGGGACCATTTGGGCCTTAAAGTTTTCCTGACATTTGTCTTACAGGTGAGGAAAAACCCCGATAAAAACCTCACCCAGAAAAACTGCCCCGACCGGGGATCGAACCCGGGCCTGTTGCGTGACAAGGCTGCACGCTACCTCGAGACCACAGCGGTGGACGTGATCAATTTATTGCTCAAATATAAGATAGAACAATTTTTAAGAAACTTGTCAGTTAGAAGGTGAGAAGACCTTTTTTTTATCCTTTCAACAATCTCTTGAAAGGAGTGAAGGATTTCACTAAAACTTGAAGTCAAGATAAACGAATAGCGACGGAAGAAAGATGGCCAACTAAACGAGAACAAGAAAACTTAAGGAAATACTTCACAGTCAATTGCAGAAAATTTTACATGTCAGATCATTGCACCTGTCACCTGTGCTTACATATCATGTCAACATGTCACGCTTTGCAACTGTCGTGATTTTTATCTCTCCACTAGATGGCGTTTATATTCTGTAAAGTCATCTCTTAGTGTTGCCACTTTTTTAATTAGTGAATTCTGAAGGAATATAGCTAATGATTTTGTAAGGAAATGAAAATAATTTCAAATACAGAAATGGATGTTTTAAGAAGATCAGATGGAAAATCTAGAATGGATTGAATACGAAATAAAGAAATAAGGGAAATTATGGGTGTACAAGAGGATCCGGACATCATAGACATTATATAAAAGAAAAGATTACAGTGGTATGGCCATGTCAAAAGAATGCCAGAGCAAAGATTGCCTAAAATTGTTATGGAATGGATCCCAATGGAAAGGAGGAAGAGAGGAGGACCTAAGAAAACTTGGATAGAAGGGGTACAAGCAGCTATGAATATCAGAGGAATAGAGGAAGATCAATGGATGGACAGAGAGGAATGGCGGCAGCTGCCATCACACCGGATGATGATGATGATGATGATGATCTTCTTGTATCTTGTAAGCACATGTTTCCCTTAACAGAGATTTAGGCGCTCTCCCCCTACAGGGAAGGATTTAAACCATACTAATTTAGTTACACTTGTTTTCGTATTGTTGCCACTTGGGTGATCCGTGGTCAGCGTTCCGCCTCATACTGACATCTAGAAAACCAAGGTAGTACTAGGACGGGAAAATTAGGTACATTTTGCTTAGAGGCCTTTACATTCAGGCTTAAGGATTTTTATGAACCTTAAAATCTTCAGAATCGGGACCAACGGCTTAAAGTCCCTCCCGGAGGACTTACTACTTGAATTTTTCCATCCTAAAAAATCCATCGACCCCGGCCGGGTTTGAATCCGCGACCCTCGGGACCAGAGGCAAGGAGCATAACCACTAGTCCACCACGGCCGATTATAGCTAATGATAAGATTAAAATAATCAAAAAAGGGGGGCGATTGTTTACAACCTGTGACGCAAAAAAAAGTTTCTTAGTTCCATCATACACCATGTGCATGCAGCAACAAACGCGAAGCGGTTTACACTATGGAATCAGGTGATGCAGCCAATATATATATATACGATATTTAACGAACCTAAAAGCTAACCTAACGCATACAGGCCGAAATTAAATGACAAAATGTCTTCCCGCAGGGAGACTCGAAATAGAGCAACAAAAATATATGGACTTATATTGCTTCCACCCTTGTAGGCCTACTATCTGTTAAAACTCTAACGGCGGAAATATTTTTATAACCAAACTCCGAATTAAGGAGTTCCAGGTAACTAACCAGGAAAATCGAACCATTGCGAATTATCTGAAGGGAAAATTATAAAATCGTTTCAGGATAATTTTTTCGATTTTTTAACATCGAAAACTCGGTATATCCCATTACAATTAAACTAGAAATATATTCTGCAGAAATCAGCAAATTGGACGAATATAAGCAGTAATTTAACCTTTAAATTGGCAAAACACTAATTTTTCGTGCCAGTTATTTACATGTGGCGGACCTCACTGAAAACAAAATCACCCACGACGACTGTCATTATTCGGTTTATTGTGTAATTCGACACACATTTAATTTATTGCGTTTTCTTCTGTTTCATTAATAGTAATAATGATAATAATAATAATAATAATAATAATAATAATAATAATAATAATAATAATATATATAAACGAATGTATGTATATATCTGTATGTCTGTCTATTTGTCGTTTATAGACTTCTAAACCGTTCAACTGATCTTCGTGAAAATTTGTATATACAGGGTTTCAGATGCTGCAATATAACAGAATGCATATGGTTTTAGTAACAAATTAAACATATATTACGTCTTCCTTTTCTTCTTCGTCACGGTTTAGGCCTTTGCTAGCCTGGTCAGGGTCCAAATTGCTGCTCTTTCCATATTTTCTTTGGTCTTCCTAAACTTCTTCTTTCTCGTGGTGAATAGTTACGCGTATATGCTGATTTTGGTATTCTGTTCTCAGTCATCCTTGCCAAGTGTTCTTTCCAGTTTGTTCTGTATTTCATTTTGTTGTGTTTAATACCTCTACTTTTAGTTGTCTTATTTCTGTGTTATGTTTTTTGTCTGTTCTTTGATATCCTGCTATTGGTCTGAGGAATTTCATTTCAGCAGCTTGTATTCTGGCAGATTGTTGTGTTGTCACTGTCCATGTTTCGGATCCGTAAGTAATGAGCAACTGCCATTGTCTTGTATAATTTCATTATAGACTCTTTTCTGGCTTTATTTTTTAAGTCATTTTTAGTGTTCCTGTTATATAATTAAACTTATTTAGTTTGTTATTTATATCTATTTTCGTTGTGTATGATATTTCGCAACCTAGGAAGTTATAATATATTAGAAGCAAAATGTGGCTATGGATTTGACTTGATCGGGAATTCAGTTAACTTACGTAGGTAGTTCCTGCGTGGCGGAGTTAATTCTATAATGGCAGTGGTAAGTGACAATGCACTATATAATTTCCACCACTGACTTTACATTGATCCTGTCTAGCAATGAGCGTATATTGTACAAAATGCTCTTCGTATCGATCAGAACTACCTTAAGTAGGATATTTTACTCACGGTCTGTGAAATGGTTTACTTTTGCACATTTACGTATAGATTTTATGCGGCTGTTGTACTTATGACCATGATGTCCGATAGTACAGATGTGACGTCATATATGTTTACAGTACTTTGTTTTTATCTTACATAAAAAATGTACGACTAAAAATAAAAGCTGAAGACTCATAGAAAAATATGCAAAAGTGGATATAAACTTAGATAGATCATCGGTTGATTAATGTCTTTGACATCGTCCGATTACTAATAGCCAATTTTGTCGGTCCATCCAATCTCCTGGTTGTAGATGTTTTTCCTTCATGTATAAACATATTCTCTGACTCCAGGAGGTTTTAGGTCTTCCTCCTCCTCGTCTTCCCTCAGGTTTCCATTCCAAAACAGGTTTTGGTAGTCATCCTCTTCCATTCGCTGGACATGTCCGTACCATCTTAATTGCTGAGTTTTAATATAATCTAAAATAGTGTCTTCAATCTTCATTTTCTCCCTTATAACTGAGTTCCTAATTTTTTCTCTTCTTGAAATTCTTGCTGCCCTTCGTATAAAATCCATTTCCATTGCCAATAGATACTTATTTGTTTTTGTTGTTAATGGCCAAAGTTCCGCTCCATAAGTAATGATGCTTTTAAGAATTGTCTGATATATATTCATTTCATTTTTATTACTTATATTTTTATCCCTCAATATTCCATTGAGGCAAGCAATTGCAAATTTTCCTTTATTATTTCTATTTCTTATTTCCTCTTCATAACTCCCATTTTTATTTATTTTAATTCCTAAATATGTGATCTCACTACAAGATTTTATTGTTTCTCCAGTCTCCAAAATTAAATTTTGTTCTGGTTCACCAATTGATAAATATATATTTTTTTTCATGTTCAAATTTAATCCCCATTTTTCATATTCTTCTATTAATTTTCTAGTCATATATTCTAAATCTTCATAATCTTGTGCAATTAACAATTGATCATCTGCAAAATGTAAGTTGTATAAAGTTTTGTTGTTTGAAATAGGAATTCCTATGCTTGAACATTTTCTCCTCCAATTCTTTAATATTTCATGTACATGGATATAAACATTAATTTCTAATTTATTCTAATCAAGTATTTAAATTGGTTTAAATAATTATTAGGCCCTATCTAATAGGCCTACATATTTTCTAAATTACTTTTAAGAATGCCTTGGGCCCATGTTTTTGTTTTGCATAGTTTTTTTGTTAACGATCCTGTCATTATATTGTAAAATATGTGTAAGAATTCGCCCCTTGAACACAATACTTTGGTGTCATTAAGGGTTGACCAGATTAAATTAAATATGTTTAAATAATTGTATTTTAATAGTTTTCTAGCAATAAATGATTTTGGTTTGATTAATGAAAAAATATATGGCGATAGAAGCAAACCCAAATAATTTAATACATAGAAAATGCAATAAGTTGACTCTTCTTCTTCTTCCTTCCAAGTATTAGGCCAAGGCCTGTTACGATCCTATAGAACATTTTTCCTCCAGCGTTTCATAGGACGGCTCAGAGATCTTCGTCCTCTTGGTATATAATTATAAACAGCTTTGGGGATCCGATTTGAACTCATTATTTCAACATAGTGTTTCCAATTTAGTTGGTACTGCTTAATATATTCCAAAATTGGCGTAGTCTTCAATTCTTTTACGATATCGGTGTTCTTTTTCCGATCCCATCTGGTGTAACCCGCTGTTCTGCGCATGAATATCATTTCACAAGCCGTTGTTCTGCTTTCATGTTGTCTTTTTAGTATCCATGCTTCACTACCATAGGTCAACACTGGTCTAGCCAAAGTGTTATATAAACGTAATGTGGTGTTTTTTTGTACAAGAGATGGTTTCATAACTTGATTAATAATTCCCAAACTTTTATTATAACTAGTAATTTTTTCAGGGATATCCTTTTCATCCCAGATAGAGACTCTTTTAATATTTAATTGGTGAAATGGGTACACTGATTTCATGTTTTATGAATAAAACTTGTTTAAAACGCATCATCATCATAAACGAAAAGGATTAATCCCAATGGCCTGTTCCGATCTCATTATAGGTCGAATTGGTCCTCTTCCATCTCTTCAATGTCTTCCTAACATTCTTCTCCCTTTTGGTTTATAATTATACATTCTTCTTGGTATGCGCTGTTCATTCATTCGTAATACGTGCTGAAGATAAGCATTTTGATAATATTTTATTCTTTCACAGAGATTAAATATATTAAGTTCTGTTCTTACATCTTCGTTTTTCTTTTTATCGATCCTTTGGCATCCTGCTATTGCTCTCAACATCTTCATTTCAGCAGCCTCTATTTGTTTACTATCTGCCTTTGTTAATGTCCAGGTTTCACATCCATAGATAAGGGATGGAACTGCCAATACTTTGTAAAACTTCAAAATAGTTTATTTTCTAGTCTTATTCAATAAAGTGCGTTTAATTGTGCCACATAGATAATTGATATTTCAGTATGTTTATCTAAATTTCTGTCATTGCCTAAATGACATCCAAAATAATTAAAATTCTGAACTTGGTCTTTAATTAGATTGTTTATCATTAATTTTGTTCTTATTGCACATTTTCCTTTTAGAACTAATATTTTTGTTTTAGATGTAGATATTCTTAAATTGTATTTTAGAGAGATATTATTTAATGTATAAAGGAATTGTTGTAAAGCATTTTCTGATGATGTCATTATTACTTGATCGTCTGCAAAAAGCAGAGTTGTCAATACACTATTTATATTAATTTGTTCTTGCCATTCATTTATGACATGGACCAAGTATAGATTAAATAAATGAAGGTGATAATGGACACCCTTGTCTTACTCCCTGGTTTATTTCTATGTTTTGTTTACTAATTGTATCTCCGCAGTTTATTTTAAAATTTGTTTCTATATATAAACTCTGAATGGCTTTTATAAGGTGTTGAGGAATCCCTTTCATTTCTAATATGTTCCATAATTTATTTCTACTTACACTATCAAATGCTTTAGTATAATCAACAATTGTGATGTAGTGTAGACATAGATTTTACTTATATTTAGCCTGTTATTGTTTTTTGATACAGGTGTATTTGTAGGTATTTGTTTATATTATTAGTTTTTTTTTTATTCATGGAAAAATAATGCACGTACGGCCAAGCAGGCCCGTGCTCAATGTAATGCATATGTATTTTCTTTATTCTAAAAAAAAAGGCAATAAATCCATTATCTATAATCAACAAAAGCTATATACATGGGTAAATTAAATTCTTTTCTTTTTTCTATCAATTGGGCCATTGTAAAAACGCAATCTATAGTTGACCTACCCTTTCTAAATCCATTTAGTTGTTTAAAACTTAAATGATGATAAGATAATAAGTTTCAATTATTTCTGATAAAAAAATTGCCCCAGAGATCCTGAGAGCCCATTAACCCCTAAATTGCCAATACAATATTTTCTCGTGCCATTTATTTAAATGTTCCGGACGCAAGGAAAATAAATTAATGTTAAACTGTGTTATTAATATACATTATTGCGTAATTTGACATAAATTTAAGTAATTTTTACTCATTTGGTTTTCTATTGATCTAAAAACAATATTAAATACATGAAATCAATGTATCCAATAGGATATATTTTTAATTTAAGGGTTAACTCACGCACTTATAGTTATGGATCCAGGAGGAACGTATGAGGTTTGTACATACATTGCTGTACTGCAGATATCTCTCTCTCTCTCTCTCTCTCTCTCTCTCTCTCTCTCTCTCTCTCTCTCTCTCTCTCTCTCTCTCTCTCTCTCTCTCTCTCTCCTCCTCTCTCTCTCTCTCTCTCTCTCTTCAACATTATGAAATATTTGGTGGCACAATAAAGGAAATGTTTTTAAGTTACATATATCTTCAGTCAGAAGTTTCATTGAAATTTGTGGGTCGAAAACAGCGAATAGAAAATACAATGTCAGATTGTTGTAATGTTGCCAACTTTCCCCCGACTTCTATGCAGCCCTGCATAATGCGTTTGGCAAAATATCCTTTCCGTGACTTGGAATACACCCCACTAAACAGTTGCTGCAACTTCAAACCGCTTTGCTAATCCATGCAGTTTACAACACAACATCACATAATCTTGTAGACTTAAAAACTATCTTCACCCAGGAACTGCGTAAACGAAAGGAATTCCTCAGAAAGTCCAATTTACGGTCAAATGTTTGCTGGTTTACGCAACATGTATAACTAAATTGTTTTTTGATACAGGTGTATTTGTAGGTATTTGTTTATATTATTAGTTTTATTTTTATCCATGGAAAAATAATGCACGTACGGCCAAGCAGGCCCGTGCGCAATGTAAATGCATATGTATTTTCTTTAATCTGAAAAAAAGGCAATAAATTTCATTATCTAACTAACTTATTCACTGACTCTATCGAACCCGTAGGT
Organism: Diploptera punctata; assembly: GCA_030220185.1. NCBI lineage: Eukaryota > Metazoa > Arthropoda > Insecta > Blattodea > Blaberidae > Diploptera > Diploptera punctata. Next base: position 10,336 of record JASPKZ010008157.1, read on the forward strand.
CATGGCGGCGCAGACATAAGCTCTGCAAACATCCAATTCTGAGCTAATGTTTTCCAATCATACCCTGTATAATCTAAATTCCAAACTCCAAAAATGACAGGCCTATAAGGCCTTTGGCCCTGCCTCCGGCTGCTGGTCTCACATCCACATGTGTTACATATGAATACGATCATCTAGCCAGTGTAGAGGTGAAATGTGGTCAGCAAATCGGCTCCCCCATGTCGTTATAGCTGGTCTTCTCAACCTGGAGTCGTTATATATTGTAGCTACACAAATGCCTCACGATGCTGGGTGGGCATCGGTCCCATACTGGCCGAAATTCCATGAGAAAATTTCTTTCCCCACGGGGACTCGAACCAGCGCAAGTCCTGTAGCTCTGCGCCAAGGCTTCTTGCCTTAACCACTTGCCATTTCCCCTTTCGTTTTCGTTTTCCTACAAAACGTTTCATGCCATTCTTTCATTCCCTTGACAGAACTGGTACAACTGTCATGGCTTCCTCTACAAGATCGCAGAACCATCCATTCCCTATGCCTTCTCTATAACATATTACACACATCATTACCTTATTATTTATCACACCGCTTCACTAGACTCTCTGATACACATACATTTAGATACCCGATCCCTTGAGCGCAGTGTCCTTTATATCCCTCCTCATCACACTACCTATTATTCGAAATTTTTTACAATTTATCTTTCTAGAACATGGAATTCCCTTCCACCCTATGTCAGAGACTGCCAAACTTTACCATCTTTCAGAAACAAATTGAAAATAAAATTACTAACAGAAACAACTCACTAATATTACTTTTTAAAAATTAATAATGTGTTTTTTCATTATTTCATAAAAATAGATTTAAGATTTGTTAATATATTTACCAAATGCCTTGTACAATAAGCGATAGATTAATTCATTGTAGTTTATTACTTTCTTTGTATTTTTTCTTTCATTTCTTTTTATGTATAGTAGATTCGAGCTGTTATTCCTTTCTGTATTCATTCTATCATTAATTTAATTTAATTGTATTTAATTTTATTGCATTATCAGACATTGTTTTCATTATTATTCAATTTGACAGATAATTAATTGTTTAGTATGACTATTATTGTAATTTTTTGTATTTATATGTAACATATGTTTGTCCTGGTGAGTGGAAGAGAAGGCCACATGGCCTTAACTCCACCAGGCTAAATAAATCTAAATCTAAACATATCCCCCTTTACGATGCCCATTCCTTCAATTTTGAACACCCTGTGAAGATTTATTCACGTATAGTGAATTATAGCAAAACAACTAGCGCTGTCTTCCGTAAGGTCGGATTGGTGGTCTTTCACGATTCCAAGACTAGAGACGCTGAAAGCTTTGTAACTTAAAAACTTCAAACTTCGTCGGGTATCGAACTAGGATCAACTAAACAGGAAGCCCGGTTGCTACCACCTGAGCTAGCGCGACTATTAAACAAAGTAATATTAAAGTTTAGATAAACTTTTTTTTATGTCAATGATAAAATTTAATTCTAGACGGAAAAAGGCGCCATTAATCAATAAATTCTTTCCGCTTTACGTCAAACACGCAAACTCTCTTTCACAAAGTCACACTTCATGTTTAAAATAAGGTCACAGTTGTGTAGAATATTTCATAAACCAATTTCTCTATCAATTTTAATTCGCTTTCTCCTATTACTTGTTCGTGGAAAATGAAATTTTTTCTCACAGTTGAATAAAACTTGCTATTCTTCCAGTTACATAGACTCATACCTATTACACTGAGCAACTAAAATAAACTTTTTTTTGTCTCAGAAAGAAAAATATGTGATTCTGATAGTATTTTTTCTCCTGAATTCAAATATGATATCGGTTTTTCTCCCATCACGCAAGGGTTCCGAGAGACAGGAATTTATAATTTCAAACATTTTAACATTTTCTACATTCGTAACTATAATAATAATAATAATAATAATAATAATAATAATACCAATAATAATAATAATAATAATAATAATAATGTTTTATTTATTCTGGCAGAGTTAAGACTTTCTCTTCCACTCATCCAGCACAAATACAAATAAATATTTGACAAATATAGATATACACTATACTAATTATAAACAGTTAAACATACATTAAATGTAGCAATGTAAATTTCATGTACAAACAACATTTTGTAGGGTAATAACAATAATAATACTTACGATAATAATAATAATAATAATAATAATAATAATAATAATAATAATAATAATAATAATAATAATAATAATAATATATAGCCTAATATGAATATAATACATTATACGAGAAACACCAATTAATATATATGCCTTATACTGGGTAATAATGAAGTCGAGGTTAGAGCAAATATAAATTCAGATTTCTTTTAAAAGATGCCAATGTCCGGCAACCCCCCCTATTTCTTGTGGTAGGGAATTCCAGTTGCGAGAAGTGAAGATGGTATATGACATGGAGCGATGTGATGTCCTATGTCCTACACAATATTCGAACATTCGGACTCACCTAGAAGGTAAGAAATGACGATTTTCTGCTATATTTCGCCAGTGGAGCATCCCTCTTGATGGTCCAACAATAATCGGGCAACATATTAGGGTTCCATAATGCCTTGGTATATCTTTTCCATAGCTGAAATCTCCTGAGTTAGCTCATTTGGTTTTATTTTACAATGGACAAATCGACGAAAAAACGTATATTAAAAAAATAATTATTTAATTTCATTAATTGAAATTCAACTAAAAAACTGTGGTTGATGGTGAAATTCCGAAAACGTATTTGAAAACACGATAAAAAACTGCATTAAGTACAACTATTGGTACTCATGAGACAAAAATCATGTTGACCAGTGTTATATGTTATAACAAATGACTCAGAGACAAAGTTACAGAAATGCAGTGCAATAAATGAAGCCATAGTAAGATTTTTGGTAAACAAATGTCAACCGCAACCAAATTGGCATAGTGAGTATAACAACAGCATCCTTGAAGTCATAGAGATTCTAAAAGAATAAAGACCTACTCAATGAGAACATAACCGCAGACATAAATCCGTTATACAACCTATATAACACCATTAGTACCAGTTAAAATGCAGAAGATGAAACATTGTTTTCGAAAGGCCTCCATATAATAATTTAGTTGAGAACGACTGACTTACCAGGTACCAATTTTATATTTAACATCTTATCTGTAGGTAAATAAGGATCATTAATTTAGCTTGGTTAAGAAATGACAAATGAGGGAAATGTTGGGAAGTGGCTGAATTCAAATACCTAGGAACAATAATCACAAATAGGAATGAGATGCACAAGGAAATTAAACATAGGTTCAATTCTGGAAATGCGTGCTATTATGCATTACAGAGACTCTTGACGTCCCAAATCCTTTCAAAAAACGTAAAAATGAAATATATAAAACTGTTATTCTACCAGTTATATTATATGGTTGCGAAACATGGACTCTTACTTTAAGGGACGAAAGGAGATTACGAGTATTTGAGAATAAAATTCTTAGGAAACATTTTGGATCAAAGAGAGATGAACAGACAGGTGAATGGAGAAGACTGTATAACAGTGAACTACATGGTCTTTATAGGAAGCCAGATATAATAAGAACAGTTAAGTCACATAGACTGCGATATGCAGGACATGTGGCTCGAATGGGGAATGAAAGACGTGCATGGAAGCTTCTTGTAGGAAAACCAGAGCCAAAACGCCCAGTTGGTAGACCAAGAATGAGGTGGGAGAATAACATTAATTATGTCGAGGAAAGATTGGAAACTTTAGCTAAGGATAGAGATGTATGGAGAGTTTATGTCCGCGGGGCCTTGAACCTACTAGTCCAATAGTGCCGGTGAGTTAGTTAGTTAAGAAACCCACTCTGGAGAGCACCCATGTCCACACGTGGGACATATGGGGTATATATACACACACAAAACAAATAAATAAGTTTGCCTTTCTGAGAAATTCGTTTAATTTACGGAATTCTTGGGTGACGAATTTTTAAATGGAAATAAGATTTCAGATATGCTTGCTACGAAAAATAAATTTTCACTGCTTGTTTTTGTATAAAATTGGGTTCTTGGAAATACAAAATGAAACGGCAGTACAGGTATTGAGGCACTTGTCTGGTATGACATTGTAATGATAGGATTGCGAGAAAGATACACAAGGTGCACGAATGTGTACAAAAAGTTTCTGATAATTATGTGGGGTGAACTTGCTTATAATAGAAGTGCGAGCTATCCGAGCGCCATCTGTAATGAGATGTAAAATTATCCGGCTAGCAACCTCACCTTTAACTTCACTTTTCATGTGTGTCCTACTTGATCCTTAAAAGTGAATAGACTAACAATGGAGTATATATTTACAGTCGGTTATCTGCTGTTAAAATCAGTATAACTTGGCCGCCGGACGTTGCATAAAAGTTGGGCAAGTCACACAGGCGGCTTACTTCTTCTTCTTCTTCTATTCCTCCTTCCTTACATGTGATAGACTTAGGGGTCTGTTACAGTCTCAATCCAACGTTTGAAGGGTTTGCCCCAAAGATCTCTTGCCTGGTGGCTGGTAATTTAAGATTTGACGTGATATTCTTGTACGGCTCGTTCTTCTTGCGTGAGATTTTCCAGTTTTTTCTTTGTTTCTGTATTTTTGTACATATTCCATGACTGATTCTGTTTGTAATTCTTTGAGAATCTCAGAATTCCTTTTATGGCCTGTTGAGTAACCTGCAGTACGTCTCATAAGTTTTTATTTCTGCCGCAGTTAGTCTTTGTTCATCTACACTGAGAATTGTCCAGGCCTCACTGCCGTAACATAATATGGCTGTGGCCAGTGTTTTATAAATTCGTGTTCGTGTGTGTTTTTACTGTGTTTTCTTCGTTCTGTGTATTATATTTTTTTTAATAATAAGAATTATTATTATTATTATTATTATTATAATGTGTTGAAACAAATGTGTAGTTAACTGTGAACATGGGTACCGGAAAAATGTATCATCATCATCATAGTACATTCACAAATTTAGGCCATTTGTTGACCTGTTTCGGCCTCAAGAGAAACACCATCCAGAAGTCTTTTGAGTGGACGCCCTGGTCTTCTTCTTCCTGCAGGTTGATATCTTAACATTAGTTTGGGTATTCTGTGATCTTCCATTCGATGAACATGTTGTATCCATCTTGTATTCATTGTAAAAGCCGGAATAATAAAAAAAATATTTTAAAATTAAACTAACATCTTAAAATCGTAATATGTACGTAATTTTTGTATAATTTTACTAATCGCTGGTTGAGTGGAAGAGAAGGCCTTATGGCCTTAACTCTGCCAGCTAAAATAAATTATTATTATTATTATTATGTCCCTTGTTACATATTTGTAACATCGAGAATTTATCACATTATTTCCACAATAAATTAATATTTACCGCGAATGCCTGATTTACAGTTATGTAACAACGTTAGGAATGCATTTGATTTCGCTACAACTAGGTCTACACGTTGTGTAACTTTTAAGCCGTAACCAGAGTAACTTTAGGTTTTAAGGGTTAAGTTAATTTAAGGTTATCAAACTTTTTGCTTGGAATTAAATCTTATGCATGTCTACTGTATGTATATTTAAAAGTCAGTGCTTCACCCAACTCAGATCGTTGTGGAAGGAGTTCGCGAGTAGAAAAAGTTTGGGAACCGCTGCTTTAGAAGAAACCTTTATAACAGGTAAAACATAGTTCAAACGAACGGTTATATTGGTACAACTGACAAGCAAAGAAATCTTTATAAAGATCGAGTGAGAGATTCTACATTACACAGTCAAAAGCAAATATTGAAGTTGTAACATTTATGTGATAAAAAGAGAGAAATTAACAAAAAAAGGGCAGGAGGAAATAAGAAGGGAGACTTTTTGACCGTATCTCATGTGGTAGGTAAAGCAAATGGAAGCCATTAAGGATAGGATGCTGGAAAAAAAGTAATTTTCATTTAGAAGAGTCCAATAAGAGAAACGAGGTTAGATCGGGAGGGAGGTGAAATGTTTGCCAAGTCATAGCCTAAAGGATTTCTGGCTCCAGTCTTCATTTCCCTGATTCTGCATCGTTTATGTGTAAATATCAATGTTATCCTGAAAATATATCCTTAACAACAATCTGCATTCCTTCGTTTTTCAAATATTTACTAAACGTAAGAACATAGTCATAGCCAACTAGACATTCTAAATTCGATAAAATCAAAAATGTCCCGCGCCGTAGCCGAGCGGTTAAGGTAGGAAGCCTTGGCGCAGAGCTACAGGACTTGCGCTGGTTCGAGTCTCCATGGGGGAAGAAATTTTCTCATGGTATTTCGGCCAGTATGGGACCAGTGCCCACCCAGCATCGTGAGGCAATTCGGTAGCTACAATAAGTAGCGGCTCCAGGTTGAGGAACCAGCTATAACCGCTGGGGGACTCGACATGCTAACCACATGTCACCCCTACACTGGCTGTTGATCATCTACCTCTGTGATTGACACATGTGGATGTGAAGGGCCAGCAGCAGGCTGGTAAAAGGGCAACCGCTGAAAAGTGGAAAGACCCTCAATCGGATAATATCAGAAATACAATCATGAGACAACAAATGAAAGTCCAAAATTCAATACTAGATTTTGTTAGATACAGACAACTAGAATATACGTACATATTCAACCCCGGAAGTTACTATGTGTTTGGAATAGGGAACTGGGTTGCATTTTAACAGTATTTTCTTGAAAGAAATCCTTATATAAAACTGAAGATTGCAACACAGCAGGTACATAGTTGTAAGTTGTAGCCGTTCAAGCCACCCCCTCTTAAAGAAAAAAAATTGCTACCACTTGTCGCTGAGCTCTTGCGGATTTGTACTATCCGTGGGAAAGTGTCGACTCTCACATTTACTATAAAACTAGCTTGCATGCCGTAAAAGAAAAACTATGTTTTTTAAATGTATAGTACACAGATTTGGAAAAAGTACTGATAACCTTGCCGCCACCTCCTTAACAACAAATATCGTTATTATGAGTTTGGCAACATCTACCCTCTGCAGATAGGGGGCATAGCCCATAAGGTCTGTAGTAATGTCCTGGGTAGAATTAGAGTGTACGATGCCAGAGAAAATATTACCCCGACAAGTTTTGGAATGGATCCCAGGTGGGAAAAGAAAGAGAAGAGATATAACGAAACTAGGTCTGGAAGAATTAGAATGGGAAGACAGAGAAAAATGTTATTTCTTAGAGAGTCAATCACTGCAAATTAATGTTCTGGCATATTCAGAAAGTTAAAAAGGAAAAGCAGATAAACTTATTTGATAAATTCTAGGTGAAACACGACTGTGATTGGTTGTAAATCAAAATTCATTGAAATGCGATTGGCCTTTGACTCCCATTTTGGACATGAGTTAAATAGTCATTGTAATATTTGTTGACATTTTAAAAAATCTTCTTCTTCTTCTTAAACTTAATTTGTAGGATTTTCATCCTGTTTATTTCCGAAATCACTCTTCGGAGGAAGATGTACTGGATGTGCATTCACTGTCTAACCCGCCATAGCCTGTCCTAAGCCAGGTTGAAAAAGGGTGAGGGGGAGGAGTAACACCTAGTCAAAAAAAACCTTGGTTCAGCTTGCCCAGCTGATAGTACCTTGTGAGGATGTGCATTCACTGTCTAACCCGCCATAGTCTGTCCTAAGCCAGGTTGAAAAAGGGTGAGGGGAGGAGTAACACCTCGTAAAAAAAACCTTGGTTCAGCTTGCCCAGCTGATAGTACCTTGTGAGGGCTCCTTGCCAGGGTTACGGTGAAGACCTCAACGGCAGATACAGCGGAGAAGGAGTCCTTCGGTACGGTGTACCTGACGGAAGAGGCAACTCTACATCTACTGCCTTGTAGATTGACAAACGGGCAGATGGGGTTCGTTAGTCCTGCAAGACAATCCATCTAGGAGAGACAACTCCGAAATAAAACGGGGCAGGGTGAGCTCTGGAGCTGGGTGAAGGCAATCGGCCTAGGGAGGAAACCCCGAATAATAAACCCGCCATGAAAACGGGCTAGCAACCCACTTCAAGGTGTATCTTATACATTGCTCGCAGTCCCAACGATCAAGCCTCGGATCAAAGACGGGGATGAAAATGCTTGTAGTAAAACCAGAGGGAAAGCGTCATTCTTGGGAATGAGATGGGAGAATAACATTAATAATGATTTGAGGGAAGTAAATTATACATGTTATGATTGAATAACATTAGCTCTGGATTGGGATGTATGGAGAGCCTATGTCGCACATTATATTTAAATAAAGAGAAGCCTGGATGCCCTCCCAATATAGAGTCATCCGAAAGCCAAACTTGGCAAGATCCCGCGTGATCGACTATTCCGATTGAGGTTTTAAGCGGTTTCCCTCAATCCAAAGAGCAAATGCTGGAATAGAACCCCAAAAGGTCCGCTTCCGACTTCACTCTCTAATTAACTTCAAAATTAAATTCAAAATTTAAACCGGGGCTAATGTATTTTACAGAAACCCGGGGTTCTACCTATTAAGGAGGACCAAAATGGATCGCTCACCGCCAACACTTAAGTGATGGCCGCAGAGCTTTCCATCTATCTATCTATCTATCTATCTATCTAGAGCCTATGTCCGCGCGGCCATGAACCTACCAATCTTGACCTTTAAGTCTGGAAAAATTGAGTAGGCCTACTGTCAATCCATGTTATACTGAGATATGTGCATATTAAATAACTCCGGAAAACATTATTTGTACTTTACTTTATGCAAGAATTATACTCCTGCATGCCTTACAATTCAATCGCCATTGTACATACTTACTGTACCACCACTTGTCTAGTAATTTACGAGGGTGGATCAAATATAAACCGGAATTTGTATCTGGAGGCTCTGGTAGCGAACTGCAAAGGTTGCAGTTCGGAGGGGAAGTTGGTGGGGTAGTTAGGTAGACATTAATTCGGGACAGAATTTGTAAATATTTTTAACATTCATTTGAATTACAATTGCCGTTATGTATTAAAAAATTTAAATAATATTACATAGTCAACTTTTATAAGATTCATGATGTGTTCCGTTGAGGTATTATTCAATTACGGAATATTCACCTGAAAGGTCCGTCTCTTCAACTTATATAGTTATTTAACTGTAGCGCTTTCGGGACTTGTCCCATCATCGGCAGGATTCAAGTGATGGGACAAGTCCGGAAAGCGCTACAGTTAAATAATTATTCAAGTCGAGGAGACGGACCTTTCAGGTGAATATTCCATAATTTTATATTTTAATATTATATAGTACCATTTTTATATCAGCCTTCCTCAATTAGAATTGATTTTTGTGCAAAAAACTTCGTTTTATTTGTGGTATTCGCAAATTTGACCATGTTACACCGTCCCTGGAACAATTATCGTGGTTTCGTCTAAGAGATCGTAGAACTGTCCATTCCCTATCCCTTCTCTATAAAATACTTCACACATCATCGCCTAATTATTTATCACGCCGCTTCATCAGACTATCCGACACACATAATCTTGACACTCGATCCCATCAGCACATTGTCCTTTATATCCCGCCTCATCACACTGTATATTATTCATTATCTTTTACGGTGTCACTTACCAAAACATGGAATTCCCTTCCACCCTATGTCAGAGACTGTCAAACTATAACATCCTTCAAAAACAAACTAAAGAATTATTTAATAACAAACTGACTTATACACCTCACTGATAGTATTCTTTTAGCAATATTAATATATTTAATTATTTATGTAAATAATATTAAGAATAACAAATATTTTTATTTGTTTTGTTTTAAATATTGTATAATCGTAAAATTAGTTTTCTATATCTCATTATTTTCCTGTTTTTTATATACACTAGACAGGGACAATTTAATATGTCTTGCTTGTATACATTTTATTATTAGTTTTAGTCTTAATTTTAACTAATATTAACTGGTTGTATTATAGATCGTAATATGTATATTAGATATTATCTTTTGATCAAATTTTTACTTAGTGTTTAATATTAGAGTTAATTAACATTGTTATATTCTTATGTAATATATGTTTGTCCTGGTGAGTGGAAGAGAAGGCCACATGGCCTTAACTCCACCAGGCTAAATAAATCTTAAAATCTTAAAAAAATCATGAAGGTCTTTCAAAACAAGTTTCATCTTCGGCATACTATTTGGTACATTTTTATTTATCTTCGGATTTTTACAGCTGCAGCCGTCTTCCCGTACCAAACCTCCAAAGCCTACTATCTTGGACATCTTCAATGCTTAGCCCTCTTACTTGCATCACTGTCTTGATGTTTTCCTTCCATATTAACTTTGGTCTCCCTCTTTTCTTCTTTCTGGTTGGTTGCCATTAATATAGTTGTTTAGACCATCGCTCATCTTCCATTCTTAAAATATATCCTAACCATTTTAATTCCTTCTCCTTAATTATTTCAATTATGCTTTCTTCTGCTTCCATTATGTTTCTAATTTCCTTATTTGTAATATGTTCTAATTTTGACTTTGTGGCACTTCTGCGTAAATAATTCATTTCTAGAGCTATTAGTCTATTCTTGTAGTACATATTGATTGTCCATACCTCACTTCCATACATTGCAACAGATTCCACCAGTGTTTTACCAATATATATTTTTGTGACTTTCCAAATATGCGTATCCCACCATATGGAATTTAACGATGATATTACAGTAAAACCTGTCTTAACCGGAATCTTTATGAGAAGGAAACCTGTAGAAATGGAAAAAAATCTCGAGAACGGTACAATTTTTTATATAAAATCGTCCTGTATAAGCCGGAAACCTTCATAACGAGGAAACGGAATGGTTTTTAAAGTACCAGTAGTTAATTTTTACCTCAGTAAGACGGAAAATTATTCTTAAGCACGTTCTAATTACAGTATTAATGACCGCATGTGAAAATTCTGCATATGGCGCTTTCTGCATTATATCGTTTTACCTTCTTGTGTTGCCATTGTATTGCGGGGATACCTTTCCTTATGTGTGACAGCGGGAAATCCCTCGCTTTTCCTTGCCTGCTTACGTAACCTGCGAGGGAGTTGGGAAACCCTTCAGTCCTCCTGTAGTTGAGTTAAAGTTGTTTTGTATTGCCGTGCAAACTTACACTATTTTGTCTGTATTTTAGTTCAATACGTTATGTCTTTAAAGCGTGCATGTAAAACCCTTACACTGCGTGACAAAATTCAAGCTTGTAATTTGGGAACCCTTTATAAGAAGGAAAACTGCCAAGACGGAAATATATTTAAGGAACCGTCATGTTCCTTCATGGATAGGTTTTACTGTATTATTAATTTTTCCCCCCATATGGTGGAATAAGCATACTTGGAAAGACTGAAAAAATATATTGGTAAAACATTGGTGGAATCTGTTTCAATGTATGGAAGTGAGGTATGGACAATCAATGAGTACTACAAGAATAGACTAATAGCTCTAGAAATGGATTATTTAGAAATGGATTTTGGAACATTTTTAAGTCTTTAATGCGGAAAATCCCTTATAATTAGGAGTGCCTGTCAAGTCTATTCATAGAAGACATAAATTCCAACAGCAGACAACTCTTGACCACTCTGTGCCGACGTCACGGATTTAGGTTTTGGGGGAGGTTGTGTCAAGGTCAGAGTATTTTAGCACTCTCTCACCGGAAGAGTCGACTCTACTCCAGGGATTTGATGATCGTGGGCGAGCGAGAAACTCGCGTTTCTTTACGTCCTACAGTGGCGGCAGTACTTTTATCTTATATTCCTATCTTGTTCACGAGGCATAATACTTGTAAAATGCAATGTAAATCACAATTTTGATTATACAGTATTTTTTTTTTAAATAAGTATATATGAGTTAATATTATTAGATACGAGAGATACATCATCGGTTGATTAATGTCTTTGACATCGTTCCATTCCTAATAGCCAATTTTGTCGGACCATCCAATCTCCTGGTTGTAGATGTTTGTCTCTCCTTCATGTATAAATATATTCCCTGACTCCAGGAGGTTTTAGGTCTTCCTCTGCCTCATCTTCTCTCAGGATTCCATTTCAAAACAGATTCTGATAACCGATCCTCTTCCATTCACTGGACATGTCCGTAGCACCGTACCATCTTCATTTCTGAGTTTTAATATAATCTAAAATAATGTTTTAAATCTTCATTTTCTCCTTTATAAGTGAGTTTCTAGTTTTTTCTCTTCTTGAAATTCTTACTGCTCTTCGTATAAAATCCATTTCTGTTTCCGCCATTTATCATTATTATTATTATTATTATTATTATTATTATTATTATTATTATTATTATTAACGTTACTATTACTATTAGTCCACCGCTCTGGTCTCGAGGTAGCGTGCAGCCTTGTCACGCAGCGGGCCCGGGTTCGATTCCCGATCGGGGCAGTTTTTCTGGATGAGGTTTTTAGCGAGGTTTTTCCTCACCTGTAAGATAAATGTCAGGAAAACTTTAAGGCCCAAACGGTCCCCGAAATCATATGGCCATCATCATCATCATTATCATTAGTATCATCATCCTTCACCGGTGTGGAAAGCAACGGGAAGCTACCACACTTACAATTACCTAGTAAAGCTGCAAGCATAGAATGAAAATGCTAAGATTACAGTAAAGGACCTGCCTTCGGGCAGAATTACTATGTATGGATGGACTATTATTATTATTATTATTATTATTATTATTATTATTATTATTATTATTATTATTATTATTATTATTATTATTATTATATGTTTAGTATGAATACGTATGTGAATGATGTGTTTTGTCTTAATGTTGTGTTGTGTCGGTGGAGGCCCTGACATTGAACTGATCCCTCATTCCGGAAGGCCCACCATGTCCTGTTTGGTCAAAAAATTATATGTGTTATCCATAGTTGAATCCCTCTGCCGACAGGTTGTGCCACTGTAAGGCCCAGATGTACAATTGATTCTGTGAAATGGAATTATTGTATGAGGGAAGATAAGTGATTTTTAATTTTCCTCAGAATTTCGTATGGTTTCACTTTATCCTAATGTAAACATAGATTTAAAGATGCCAATCATAACGCTGATGTGTTTGGAATACAAGTTTGTTGAAGTCTGAGAATCACTTCAAACATATTACAAAAATGTTTTGGTTGTCGAGAGTAATAGGGCATTTGAAACAAAATAATATAGAAGGCGGACAACTGACAAGAGCAGTCTGTTCTAACACCATGCAAACGTTTGACATTTTGGCAACAAGACTTCAGATATTACCTACACGATCTTACTTTGCAGCAACAATATGAATGTCAGTCTTTACTTTGCATAGCGTGCCTTGTCTCCTAATATGGATGTATACCTTGACAGGACAATGCGGAGTATTATAGTACACAGGGTGTCTCAAACATACCTCACATTCATCATCATTAGGGAAAGGATTTTGAGGTGCGGCACCTTTCCAAAAATATAGCTGTTTTCATACCAATAGTTCAATATATGTACATTTGGGGGATCAAATGAAGCGAAATCAACGCAATTTGTTGCATATTTTCGTGAGATAACTACATTTCGCTCCTTTTTCCCCTGTTCTTTCATGCTTCAGCAACTTTCCCTCCGCGTTTTTAAAAGATAGGACAGAAAAATGTATATTTTTTTATTCTTGAACAGCTTTTTAAAATCTCAATCAGAAGTCATCATCATCATAGTACATTCACAAATTTAGGCCATTTGTTGACCTGTTTTGGCCTCAAGAGAAACACCATCCAGAAGTCTTTTGAGTGGACGTCCTGGTCTTCTTCTTCCTGCAGGTTGATATCTTAACATTTGTTAGGGTATCCTGTGATTTTATATTCGATGAACATGTTGCATCCATCTTGACTTATAATCAGAAATTTTGTTTTCTAAAGGTTTCATGTGTAATTCTTCTAAGATGTCTTCATTTTTTTTTTTGTGATCTAGTAGTGTGTATCCTGCAGTCCTCCGAAGGTATCTCAACTATATTAAATAAATATTAAAATATAATTTATATAATTTATACTCCAGAAACGATGGCGAATCTGCAGTGAGAAGTCAACAATAGTAAATAATAAATACAGTTTAAAATATAATTTATGTAAACCACCAGTAATTTATATCCCAGCAACAATGGCCAATCTGCAGCTGTGAAGTAAAATTTAAATTTCAACACTGTTACTGTAACAGTTTAAAATAAGTTCAGTTATTACTGGCAATAATTTAACAGTTTTCTATCTACCGACTTGTTGTTGGCTGTGTTTTACTAGTTTGAACCACAACGTATTTTTATTAGTATTACAACTGGGTTTTCACAACAATAACATGGCGAATGTTAAGAAGGGTAAGTTACACACACTTTCAGAATTCAAAACGCAATTTATCGAAACTGATTGCATCATTCTTCCATGTTCCATCTGCGAAGTAAATATTGCAATAAACTAAACAACTATGAATTACCTCTTATGGACTCTATAAAGAAGAACAATTTGTTGCAAAATGATATGCATATTATATAAACTGAGTTTATTAGTTCAGGATAGGGATGTATGGAGAGCTTATGTCCGCGCGGCCATGAACCTACGGGTTCGATAGTGCCAGTGAGTAAGTAAGTAACTAACTAAGTAAGTACGTAAGTATGTATCATCATCATTATTATTATTATTATTATTATTATTATTATTATTATTATTATTATTATTATTACGAACTGCAGGTTATAGCCTTCTAGACCACCAAACAAATTCAACAATAGCCAGAGAGTTAAACATCGTACCTATATCTCAATACCTCCAAGAATATAGAAACAATTGGCTAGCCCATATTCAGCGCATGGATCGTCACAGAATACCAAAACAAATTCTTCACTACATTCCTCGAGGCAGAAGATCTGTGGGTCGACCTTTTCGGAGATGGCGGGAGACCGTAACAGGCCACTGGGCCTAATACTTGAAAGGCAGATGATGATGATGATTATTATTATTATTATTATTATTATTATTATTATTATTATTGGGCTCCAGTGAAAAAACAGTAGGATAGAATACAGACGGCATAGATGCGGTTCCTAAGACAAGTAAAAGGATGTACAAGACTTGATAGAATAAGAAATGAGGATGTAAGAGAAGAATTGAAAGTACAGCCTTTATTGGATAAAGTCACGAATTACAGACAGAAATGGATTGATCACATGGATGGAATGAGTAAGGAGAGATATCCATTGTTAGCAAGAAATTATCAAGCAAGAGGAAGGCGCGATGTTGGAAGACCTAGAAGACGTTGGGCTGATGCATTATCAAGTCGGAACGGGCAATTGCCTAATCCCTGGAGTGATGATGATTATTATTATTATTAGCAGCCATCTAGAGTTTCAACTATGGAGTAGATATATGCAGTGTTCAAACCATAAAAAAAAGCAAAAATTAATTTTATTTGTAATAAAGATGGATTATTTTTTATTGCCTCATAGTAATTATTTGAAACTTACGTTGACATTTATTATGGCGATAAGTTTGGTTTGTGCATGCAGTTATTGGAGGGCGCTTAGAAGAGCCATAAAGCTGTCTCCATTAAAACCGTAAAACAGATATATGACAGCGGGACAAAGCGTAGAGGTTGATATTCACTACTTCTTTTAAGTGATGCTGGTACTTCAAAGATTGTGGAGAGAAAGATATGAAATTAGCCATAAGCTCCATGAATCTAATAAACAGACTGAAATTTGATTTCCTGTAAAGAATAGGAAGTATATAGATTTTTCAATTACACTGGTCAATATGATTTTTATCTCATGAGTACCAATAGTTGTACTTAATGCAGTTTTTTTATCGTGTTTTCAAATATGTATTCGGAATTTCTCCATCACCCACGGTTTTTTTTTATTTCATTTCAATTAATGAATTAAAATATTTTTTTAATAAACGTTTTTTCGTCCATTTGTCCATTGTAAAATAAAACGGGGAACACTTTCATCAGGAGATTTCAGCTATGGAAAAGAGATATCAAGGCAAATGGAATTCTAATATGCTCGCCGATTATTGTTGGACCATCAAGAGGGATGCTCCACAGGCGAAATATAGCAGAAAATCGTCATTTCGTACTTTCTAGGTGAGTCCGAATGTTCGAATATTGAGTAGTTACGAATGTAGAAAATATTAAGTGTTTGTAATTATAAATGCCTGTTCTCTCGGAAACCTTGCGTGATGGAGAAAACCTGATATCATATTTGAATTCAGAAGAAAACATACTATCAGAATCACATTGTTTTCTTTCTGAGACAAAAAAAAGTTTATTTTTTTGTTGCTGAGTGTAATTGCCAAACTTCCAGACAAGGGAACTGCTAATCATTGCATGTCGAATCTTATATTGAAATTTATTCCAGAGGAACGTTCAGATGTACCTAGGCCGTATCCAAAATATATATATATATGAAAAGAAAAATGAATGCTTGAGTCGTGATTTGAACCTGAGTATCTAAACTCTGTACGTTTAGCGCTCTAATCAACTGAGCTACTCAAGTATTCCAACACAAACATACATTTTTTTCTTATATATGTATTATTCTCAATTCACACAAGAGGTAGCGGGAAGTCGTTCCAACTGACATCTAGTGGCCACCATAACAGTTAAGCAAATTTTTAAAAAGAGTATCTACTTTATAGCAGTAACGCTTGTATATTTAAATGTTACAACTATATTTTTGGCATTTGGCAATGAAGGCAAATATGATATGAAAAGAAAAATGAATGCTTGAGTCGGGATTTATATATGTGCACCGCTGTGGTCTCGAGGTAGCGTGCTGCCTTGTCACGCAGCGGGCCCGGGTTCGATCCCCGGTCGGGGCAGTTTTTCTGGGTGAGGTTTTTCCTCACCTGTAAGACAAATGCCAGGAAACCTTTAAGGCCCAAACGGTCCCCGAAATCAAATCATATGGTCACCATTATCATTATCATCATCCTTCACCGGTATGGAAAGCAACGGGAAGGTACCACACCTACAATTCCCTAGTAAAGCTGCAAGCATAGCATGAAAATGTTATCGTTGCAGTGAAAGACCAGCCCTCGGGCAGAATTACTATGGATATATATATATATATATAATATATATCTGTCCGCCGCTGTGGTCTCGAGGTAGCGTGCTGCCTTGTCACGCAGCGGGCCCGGGGTTTTTCCTCACCTGTAAGAGAAATGTCAGGAAAACTTTAAGGCCCAAACGGTCCCCGAAATCATACGGCCATCATGATCATCATCATCATCCTTATCATTATCATCATCATCATCATCCTTCACCGGTGTGAAAAGCAACGGGAAGCTACCACACCTACACAATTCCCTAATAAAGCTGCAAGCATAGCATGAAAATGCTATGATTGCAGTGAAGGACCTGCCTTCGGGCAGAATTACTATGGATGGATATATATATCGGCCGTTGTTTAACTGCAGGGCACTAAAATCCAGCGGCTGATCTCTCATCTAAACTGTATGCAAGTAATATGACTCCTGAATTGGTAGTTGGATAACCGTCACTACCTGCCGTCCGAAAGAACCAGTGGATTTAAGAAGTGCGTAGGAGTATGGTGTCGAGAAGATTAACAGCAAGTGATTCAGAGAATAGGAATTTGTGGAGGAGTAAAATTTACAATGGATTGTAAGAAAACTACTGTATTGTAGAGACATTAGTAATAATTAGGCCAATTAATGATTTTCATCTTTTTCTTATGAAGGTTGAAACATTGCTTGCATTATATGAAAATGTATAATATTACAAAACATTAAATAAAAGAAATTCGTTAGGGCATTTTTTTGCATTTTCTTAACTTTTCTAGGGATAAGTAATTGTTTGGCAATTTTAGGTCATTTTGAACATTTTTTACACTTTTCCGGAAGGCTGTGACATTCTTTGAATTTGATTTGAGATTTTTATTATAATTCAGTATTTTTCCTTGTCAATACTATTTCTTGGAATTAAGTAGATATTCTGCTAACTACTACCCCTATTTTTCAAGGTATGTGCATAAACTAGCTATTTCATTCAATTTCTTAGAGCTTATGCTAGCTTCTCCCCTACTTTAATTAACTGCAATTCAAAATTGCTGTAAAAGTGCACTGTGTAATTGAAATGGATCTTTGCAATAAAAGGTACTGTAATATGTATTTTTTAATACTTTTCTTTTAATATTTTGATGTTAAGTTAAATTTTATGTAATTTAGTAATCAAGGGAGTACCTAATCTAATAAATAGTATTTTAATTCTTAACTTTTTATTCCTCTTTTTTTATTTTATTGGTCATTTTTTTGTATTTTTTAGGTCATAAATGCATTTTTTATTTTGCATTTTTTACCAATTTATAGGTCATTAAATGCCTTGCCCTACTAATAATTAAGGGTTTCAGGTGAACACAGCAGCATTTAGCTACAAGCCAAAAGGTTCAAGGAATGTAGGAAGGCCAGTGAAAAGATGGACAGAACAACTGTGAGGCGGAATAGGCATTTTGCTTAGCCCGTGAAGTAAAGAAGAAGAAGAAGAAGAAGAAGTTGAACACATATATCTGATGATTTTAGAGCATAAAAGATAGCGTCTAAAAACTCGGCGTACTTGAAAACATGTATGATCAAATGTTAAGAAAATCGGTTGAGGGGTTGAGAAGTTTATAAGTTACAAACATGCGCAGGCTGAATTTATACACGTTTTATATTAGCTTGACCTGTATCTATCTATGTAACGGAATCTTTCAACACGATTTTCACCCACTTAAAATCATTGGATCCACTTCAAACTTTGTATACTTGTAAAGGACCAATGACAATATAATAATTTCATATGTTTTTTCTAAAATCCTGGCCAGAATCAGCAGAAAATAAAAATAATAAAAACCGGTATAATAGGTTGCGGGACTTATCAACTTCTTACTCAATCGTTGTAAGAGCTCAGTTGGTATAGCAGTAGACTGTAGTGGTATATAATTTCAGTAATCCATAGGTCCCTGGTTCAAATCCGGCCCGGAGGATTTTTCTTAGTAGAGTATTACTTTTAGCTCATACTACAGTAGAATCGAATTTAAAGATATTTACATTTTTATCTATTCTGTAAAATATTAAAACTAAAAAATAAATAAATAATAGTTTAAAAAACCTAAAACAACACGCTTTATTAGAAAACCGTACTAAAAAATGAGAAATAATTTTAATTTCCAACACGCTTAGGATAAAATTAAAGAGATCAACAAAAAAATCATCTCCAACACATCTAGAAAGAACTAGAGTTATCTACGAGAAAAAAACAATGTTACCATCAAAAGCGTGGGGTGCTTTTTATAGTTTTTTACGTTTTCTTCTTAGAGACTTTACTTTTACCAATATCTGTTTAATATCAAAATATATTACTTGATATAGAGCACCCCACGCTTTTGATGGTATTTTTTTATTACTCTAGTTTTATTCTAGATGTATTGGAGATTCCCTCAGGGGTCCTCATCTAGGGGATATGTGGATGGCGACCACAAGGTGCCCAAGCTGAGCAAAACATTTCTTCCACTTACTTGTGTTTTGCACTCTTTTAACTTTACTATCTAACCTCTCTTGGTTAACTCTTGTTTTTTTCGACTCCGACGCTATTAGGGCATCCGAGGGCTAGGGAGTCTTTCCTTTCTTCCATTTCTTCTTTCCTTTATTTTCTTTTCTTCTCCAGAAAAGCCTGACCAGAGGCTATAAGATGGCAGCCCCATCACTGGTCTTGCCTTCCTTTGGCCAGCAACCAATCGAAGGGACTATTATTATGCTTTCAAGTCTTATACGAGAATTTCCCGGAAGGATCAAAACACTGGAGGGAAAATTTTCTATAGGATCGTACCAGGCCTTGGCCTAATACTTGGAAGGAAGAAGAAGAAGAAGAAGATGTATTGGAGATGACTTTTTGTTGACCACTTTAATTTAATCCAAGCGTGTTGGAAATTAAAATTATTTATCATTTTTTAGTTCGGTTTTCTAATAAAGCGTGATGTTTTAGTTTTCTTTAAACTATTATTTATTATGTATAAAGATTCTACAGGATTCTATAGCGTTAGATCAATTATAAACCCATTTAAAGGCTAACAATAACAGTGTATAGCATTCAATGCGCACCCGCTATTAAATTGACTAATGAGATAGGTTGTTTGATGTTGGATGAAATTAATGGAGAGACGTGTCTACAACTGTCAGATATTTATCCCTACCCTCCCTTCTCCCCTCCCTCCGCCCTTCTGATGTCAAGAAGGTTTCGTGATCGCATGAAGGGACACACCCCTTATATTGACTGTGTGTATTGCCTTACCTGGCAGATCGCTCAACTATATAAACAAAAGCTAATATAGAACTAAATTCGCAACACAATACAAATTTCGGCAAAAATTTACAACCTGTGACACGACATTTTTAATTAATTCATTAACTTCTTAGGGTTTTATTTTTAAAATTATACAAAGCTTTTTACATTTTTCCAACGATTATTTTAATATATTTTTTTATGATATTTAACTACATACGTTGCATGAAGACTGGCAGCCGTATTGATTTTAACGAATATTCCATGCAACAACAAAGTCGTGTTCCAGTGCAGCCAACATATTGTATGTATTAATTAACAGTGCACATATACTTCAGAATTTCAGAACTTAATATTTTTGGGCGTTACATTCTTTCACAGGTTAGAGTGTTAAATTACGTTAGGTTAGCTTTTAACTTGATGCTTCATAGGTTACAGTGCTTAAATTGCGTTAGGTTAGCTTTTAGGTTTGTCTTTCATAGGTATTTTTATTGTAAGCCCATGTTTTCCCTTCACAGAGATTTAGGCGCTCTCCCCCTACAGGGAAGAATTTAAACCATACTAATTTAGTTACACTTGTTTTCGTATGGATGTCATTTTGAGTGGTCCGTGGTCAGCGTTCCGCCTCATACCGACATCTAGGAAACCAAGGTAGTACTAGGACGGGAAAATTCGGTAAATTTTGCTTAGAGGCCTATTCATTCAGACTTAAGCATTTTTTACGAGCCTGAAAATCTTCAGACTCGGGACCCACGGCTTAAAGTCCCTCCCGGAGGACTTGCTCCTTGGATTTTTCCATCCTAAAAAATCCATCGACCCCGGCCGGGTTTCAACCCGCGACCCTCGGGACCAGAGGCAAGTAGCATAACCACTAGTCCACCGCGGCCGATCTTTCATAGGTTAGATTGCTTAAATTGCTTTAGGTTAGCTTTTAGGTTTGCCTTTCACAGTTTAGAGTGCTTAAATTACGTTAGATTAGCTTTTAAGTTGATCTTTCACAGGTTAGAGTGCTTAAATTGCGTTAGTATAGCTTTTAGATTCGTTAAATACCATATATATGTTGGCTGCTTCCCGTGATTTTATAGTGTAAAACGCTTCGCGATTGTTGGCGCATGCACAAGGTGAATGATTAGAATTTAGAAAAAAAATTCACGTCACATGTAAAGTATTTCCCAAATTTCTCGGGGTAGCGTGCTGCCTTGTCACGCAGCGGGCCCGGGTTCGATCCCCGGTCGGGACAGTTTTTCTGGGTGAGGTTTTTATCGGGTTTTTTCCTCATCTGTAAGACAAATGTCAGGAAAACTTTAAGGCCTTAACGGTCCCCGAAATCATATGGCCATCGCAATCATCATCATTCATACTCATCTTAGGTTAAGCTTAGGATTAGGGACTCTCCTGGAACACCATTATCATCATCACCCATCATATCATCTGGGCAACGTAACCCCACCTTCCAGGCTCCCCAACCTCAGAAGTGGGTTACAAGTACGCCATGCCAGGAGAGAAACCAGGAATGTCGAAAGACAAACCTGGGAAATGTAAAAAAAAAATATTTTAAATACATCATCGTGGAAAAAATAATGTACAACGCACGTTTGTGAAGTGTTTTACAGAATCTCGGAAATTAAAAACCTCGCTGTCGCTCGGTTTTTAAACATTCCCTCACTTCTGTAAAAACCACTTCCCAACCTCGCATCGTAATATACTATTCTCCCAGGTAATTATTCACTTACTGTAACAATAAATTGTGTTTCTGTTGGGTTTGTCTTTCGGGCTAAATGGTCAGGGTCTGTTTTTCTTAAAACTCAGCGTTTCGTCTACTATTGCAGCCGACAGTTGTAGAGTTATGAGTTCATACAGCATGCAGAATCTCCTGAGGATGTCTACCGCAATAGTAGTCGAAACGTTGAGTTTTAAGAAAACAGGTCATGGCCATTTAACCCGAAAGACAAACCCAACAGGGATCAAGACACCTGCCGTGACAGCCTACAATTTTCTGTTATTTTATTTATGAGGAATTCAGGTTTTATAAAATTATGGCTGTTTCTGTTCTTTATGGATCTGAATCTTGGATACTTACAAGAAAAAAGATATCTCACAAATTCAAGCCACTGAAATGAAATTTTTCCGATTGAGGTCTTTCCACTTTTCAGCGGTTGCCCTTTTACCAGCCGGCTGCTGGCCCTTCACATCCACATGTGTCAATCACAGAGGTAGATGATCAACAGCCAGTGTAGGGGTGACATGTGGTTAGCATGTCGAGTCCCCCAGCCGTTATAGCTATACCAATGGAAAGAACATTTAGAGAGAATGGAAAATTTAAGATTACCCAAAAAGATCAACACCTACAAACCACATGGAAAAAGATCTTTGGGACGGCCAAGGAAGCGATGGACTTGAGACCGGAACAGATCACATTGACCTAATCCTGGAGAGGAAGAAGAAGAAGAAGGAATTCCCGCGCGATGGACTTACTTAGCGAGAGATAAACTATAAGTTATTAGTAAAACTTTAAAGTGGCTCCTCTTCATTAGGATTACGATCGATTATGAACTTCGACCTACATTTTATGCCGATGTGACAGTGATTGATTGCTTCTTAGTTACAGCCAACAAAACGTCATTTTTAGCGCGGACCGTAGGTGCTATGAGGACTTCCATTAACACTCTACTATCGATCAGGTTCAATGGCTTTACAGTTGTACGACCTCTACTTCAATTTTAAAAAATGCGCACCTTGAAACTGCATAAACTAAGGGAATTCCTCGACAAATTAAATTTATTCTCTCATTTTGCTGCTTTACAGAAGAATATCTTATATATCCACCCATAGCAATTCCATGCTATGCTTGCAGCTTTACTAGGGAATTGTAGGTGTGGTAGCTTCCCGTTGCTTTCCACACCGGTGAAGGATGATGATGATAACGATAAGGTTGATGATGATGATGGCCATATTATTTCGGGGACCGTTTGGGCCTTAAAGTTTTCCTGACATTTGTTTTACAGATGAGGAAAAACCCCGATAAAAACCTCGCCCAGAAAAACTGCCCCGACCGGGGATCGAACCCGGGCCAGCTGCGTAACAAGGCAGCACGCTACCACGAGACCACAGCGGTGGACATAAGTTATTTTTCTTCCATACAAAAACTCCAAGAGCGATACGCTTAGAAGGTCCTTGGCTTACCAATCGGCTGCTGGCCTCACATCCACATGTGTTAATCACAGAGGTAGGCGATGATCTAGCCAGTGTAGTGATGACATGTGGTCAGCATATCGGATCCCCAGCCGTTATAGCTGGTTTTTTCAACCTGGAGTCGCAATTTATTGTAGCTACCCAAATGCTTCACGATGCTGGGTGGGCACCGGTCCCACACTGGTCGAAATTCCATGTGAAAATTTCTTCCCCATTAGGACTCGAACCAGCGCAAGTCCCATAGCTCTACGCCAAGGCTTCTTGACTTAACCTCTTGCGTACGGCGTGGGACCTTCTTTCTTAAAAAAAATAAAAAATGAAACTGCAGAATCTATGATGTTTTCTGTTGGTGCCTGCGACCTTTCGGCACCATGTCCGATAGTTTCTGTATTTTTCTCTCCTTTTCGGCCCTTTTAGATTTGAAATTAGTGTGGTTTTCTGGGTGAGGAATTTATTTAAGTTTCTCGGTCATGATTATTTATGTTTTTATATTTAACTACCACACCTATAATTCCGCATAGCATGAAAATGCTACGATTGCAGTGAAAGACCTGTCCTAGGTCAGTACACTATTAGAAATGCTCAAGTGAATATTTTTTCTGTCTAGCTATGTTAAACATTCCATAATGACGGCTTGTCTGAAAGCAATTTCCAAATCAAAATAATCTGAAACAAACAAAAAGTGTTTTACAATATGAACCAATGTAGAATAAAAAGTAAACAGACAAAATTATACGAAATTAAAAGCCCTTTAAACACTAAACGTATCAGCAACCATTAAAGCACAACATTGCGGTGGTAGGTTGGGTAGAGTGTAGAGGAAATTAAATTATTTTTCTCTTTTTGCAGCTTGGCCGGAGGGTATCCTCTGGGATAGCTGTTTAATTGGTGAGGTTGTAAATATCACTGTGCTAGAGAGACGCCCGTTTCTCCTGAAATGACCTTTTGTGGAATTTACACTCGGCGTTTGGGACACTCAAACTTAATGGTGCGCCATAAAATACCGCTTCGAATTAAATTCGAGTGAACTCTAGATAATTTCCCAGAAACAACCTGTGAAAGGTCATTTGTCAACTCATTTCTAATAACTGAAAACAGATTAACTGCTAAAGTGGAGGATTCTCGCTGAACTATTTCAAGTTTTACAAAATTAACTCACTGACACTATCGATGGCCGCGCGGACATAAGCTCTCCTTACATCTCTATCCTGAGCTAATGTTTTCCAACCATCCCCTACATAATCTACTTTCCTCAAATCATGGTTAACGTTATTCTCCCACATCATTCTTGGTCTACCAACTGGGCGTTTTCCCTCTGGTTTTCCTACAAGAAGCTTCCATGCGCGTCTTTCATTCCCCATTCGTGCAACATGTCCTGCCCATCGCAGTCTACGAGACTTAATTGTTCTCATTATATCTGGCTTCCTATAAAGACCCGTAGTTCACTTTTAAGTAGTCTTCTCCATTCGCCTGTCTGTTCACCTCTCTTTGGTCCAAAAATCTTCCTAAGAACTTTATTCACAAATACTCGTAATCTTCTTTCCTCCCTTAAAGTAAGAATCCATGTTTCGCATCCATACAATTATAACTGGTAGAATAATAGTTTTATATTTATTTTCAGTTTAACTTTTTTGAAAGGAGTTGGGACGTCAAGAGTCGATGTAATGCATAATAGCACGCATTTCCAGAATTGAGCCTATGTTTAATTTCTTTGTGCATCTCATTCCTATTTGTGATTATTGTTCCTAGGTATTTGAATTCAGCCACTTCCTCAAAATTTCCCTTATTTGTCATTAGCTGTTTATTTCCATTATATAATGTATTTCTATGTGTGAATATATATTTAGTTTCATTGATATTTACTTCCAGTCCCAATTTCTTAGTGTTACTCAATAGTGTGTGCGTGTTGGCCTATAGTATCTCCTCGCTGTCGCCCAATAGTACTAAACTAACAGCTTATTACTACCATTGATTCGTAGGCCTTCTCCATTCTCTAAAGATTTGATGGCATGCTCTAGTACAAAATTAAATAGTAGAGGAGATAGTGCATCTCTTTGCTTCAACCCATTGCCTACACGCACCCTACTCTTTGTGCCATTTGGACACATCCGTTGTAAGTCTAATTAACGTTTCATGAATTCCGAACTCCAGCAGGGACTATCAAATCCGTAGGTCCGTGGCTGTACGGACAACAGCTTCAATTTTTTGTTATTCGCTAATACATAGTATTCTTAAAACTTGGATTAATAAGAAACGGTGGAAATTCAAGAGACACGAACTGGGTAGGAAATAAACTAGACAATTATGTAGATTGCTGGGTTAAGTGGTGGATTTACAAGAATTATCCTAGTTTTGAGAGGAAAATGAGTAGATTGCTTTATTGTCTGGAACGGAGTTGACATTTGCATGAAACCAGCGCACAGTGGTTACCGAGTTCGATCCGTTTACCACAAAAAAAAAACTAAGATTGTTTTTGTCACTGCCATCAGCTTGCATCAGATTGTCTTACGACATTTCCGGCATTATCTCCTGGCATATAACTTCTTGTCAAGCAACTACATCCAAAGGAAATTTATTTAATTCCTGTGTTAATATTTCTAGTGTGTGACCAGTCTCATGGGCTAGTGGTCAGCGTCCCTGAATACAGTTCACGAGGCCCCAGCTTCAAGCCATATAAATTTTTCCTTAAAGGGAATTATTCCTGTGGTTGCCCATGGTCTGGAATTTAGGTTAAGAACTCTCCTGGCGCTTCATTATCATTTATCACCCGTCACATCATCGGGGTAACGAAACTGCGCCTTCCAGGTGCCTCAACCTAAGAAATGGATTACAATTCAGCCAATGCTAGGAGAGAAAGCCAGAAATGTCATAAAAGACAACCTGATGGCATTAGACAAACAATATTTCTAGTGTCTCACTATATATATCCATCTATCCATTCATAGTAATTCTGCCCGATGGCAGGTCTTTCACTGCAATCATAGCATTTTCATGCTATGATTTGCAGTTTTACTAGGGAATTATAGGTGTGGGAGCTTCTCGTTGCTTTCCACACCGTTGAAGGATGATGATGATAATGATACAGATGATGATGATGGCCGGATGATTTTCGGGGGCCGTTTGGCCCTAAGCTTCCTGAGATTTGTCTTGCAGGTGAGAAAAACGACCGAAAAAAAGTCACCCAGCAGCCTGTCCCGAGTCGAATCCGGGCCAGCTGCGCAACAAGACAGCACGCTACCTCGAGACCACAATGGTGGACTTACATATACAGGATGTTTGTAAATTATTCCTACAAAGTTTGAGACCAGATAGATAACATTCGTTGAAGCATATTTTGTTAAGGAACCTATAGAATGTGACGCTTCGTTTCATTGCTAAAGGGATCTTACAGGAAGGGATTGAAGAAAACGGATAAGCATTCCTTTCAGTCCAAGAGGGGGTTTGCCATTACAGCCTTAACTGACCTGTCTAGATTTTATTTTTGTGAGGCTAGATGAAGGCAATGCTTTGTGAAACTGATATTGACACTGAAGAAGATTTTGTAGCGCACATTTTCAGCGAAGCAGCTGAAATAAGGGAAATCCCTGGCATCTTTGGAAGGGTATGACAAAGTATGGCGCGTCGATGCACTGTTTGCCTGGATGTCAACGGACGTGTGTTCCAGCACTTGTTGTGATGAGACAATAAACTAGACCCATCATGACAATGCTACATTGAAGTGTTTTGTCTTTTCTAAGAATGAAGTACGTTTTGATTCTGCTTGTCTGCAAAGTATTAGGGTTATCATTAACACACCGAATTGCGTGACACAGAATGACTTGTTATTTGCACGTACCTACTTCCTTCCATCCACTCCTCTGAGACCGCTTTTGCACGGAAACCAAGTGTCACAGCCTATAGGTTCCTTAACAAACTATGCTTCAATGAAGGTTAACTATTTGCTCCCAAAGTTTGTCGGTATAATTTAGAAACACCCTGTATATAGCATGACGAACCAAACATGACGGTTGCAATAGTCAATGTTTAATTTCCAATTTCAGGTAAACCTCCACTTCAAACTGTCTGATTTCGTTGATTTTTTTGATAATACGTATCTGGGTTTATTCTAATAGGATAATCTTATTTTCGTTATAAAACATCGAAAATTGCGACCGCTAGAGCGATTTTTTTTTCGTTTCAGGTGAACTCCTACACCTTATGGTTTTAGAATATAATATATAGTGACTAAACACTGTATGTAAAAAAAAAGGTAAAGGTAAAGTAATCCCACTACAGGCCTCAAGAGGCCCTTGGGGCAGTAGGAGGTTAAGGCTCCCACTTTTTC
This sequence comes from Diploptera punctata, assembly GCA_030220185.1. Taxonomy (NCBI): domain Eukaryota; kingdom Metazoa; phylum Arthropoda; class Insecta; order Blattodea; family Blaberidae; genus Diploptera; species Diploptera punctata. The sequence goes on from JASPKZ010008157.1 coordinate 38,162, forward strand.
TTGACAATCGGCACTTGATGTCAGCCGGGTTGTCAGCCCTGCGTGACGGCCGCCTTTACCCCAGAACAAGCGTCTGGTACTCATTTCAGCTAGAGGCTGAGTCGACCCCAGGGCCATAGTGCCGCCAGAAGGTTTGGGTCAGTTTAAAAATCCTGACCCCACCGGGACTCGAACCCTCGACCTTCCGGCTTGTAGCGCAGTGCCTTAACCACTACGCTATGGCGTGCCTAGGTACTTAAAATCCTGTATGTACACATTTTCATGAGAATCGGTTAGAATTCTAAATCTCTCAAACATACCGACATTGAGATAGGTCTACCGCTGTGGTCTCGAGGTAGCGTGCTGCCAAGTCACGCAGCGGGCCCGGGTTCGATCCCCGTCGGGGCAGTTTTTCTGGGTGAGGTTTTCATCGGGGTTTTTCCTCACCTGTAAGACAAATGTCAGGAAAACTTTAAGGCCCAAACGGTCCCCGAAATCATATGGCCATCATCGTCACCCTTATCATTATCATCATCCTTCACAGGTGTGGAAAGCAACGGGAAGCTACCACACCTACAACTCCCTAGTAAAGCTGCAAACATAGCATGAAAATGCTATGATTGCAGTGAAGGACCTGTCTTCGGGCCGAATTACTATGAATGGATGGATATGTACATAGTGTGTCAAAAGTCATTACCCATTAGTACTTTTATTCTACTGCGTAATGGATAATGATTTTGACCCAACCTGTATCAAGCCTTAACATTCCATGTTACTGGTTACATGTCCCTATGTTTAAGTCTTTGCTATAGATTCCCTGAAGTGATCCCTGCCCGCGGTTCTTTAATAATAATAATAATAATAATAATAATAATAATAATAATAATAATAATAATAATAATAATAATAACAATAACAATAACAATAACAATAACAATAATAATAATAATAATAATGAAAATAATAATAATAATAATAATAATAATAATGAAAATAATAATAATAATAATGAAAATAATAATAATAATAATAATAATAATAATAATAATAATGAAAATAATAATAATAATAATAATAATATGAAAATAATAATAATAATAATGAAAATAATAATAATAATAATAATGGGGCACGCCGTAGCGTAGTGGTTAAGGCACTGAGCTACAAGCCGGAGGGTCGAGGGTTCAAGTCCCGTTGGGGTCAGGATTTTTAAACTGACCCAAACCCTCTGGCGGCACTATGGCCCTGGGGTCGACTCAGCCTCTAACGGAAATGAGTACCAGACGCTTGTTCTGGGGGTAAAGGCGGCCGTCACGCAGGGCTGACAACCCGGCTGACATAAAGTGCCGATTGTCTAGAAAAAGTGGGAGCCTTAACCTCCTGCTACCCCAAGGACCTCCGGGTCTGTTGTGGGATCACTTTACTTTTACTTTACTTTAATAATAATAATAATAATAATAATAATAATAATACATTTTGTTTAGCAGGTTTCACAACAACTTCCTGTACCCAATCAATCTACTGTGCATCTCCTCCACATCGATCTGTCATTCCAATCTCCATTGTCTAATCCTTTTATCCTCTTGCAATAATAGTAATAATAATATTAAATATTATTATTATTATTATTATTATTATAATTATAACTATTATTATTATTATTATTATTATTATTATTATTATTATTATTATTATTATTATTATTGTCCACCGCTGTGGTCTCGAGGTAGCGTGCTGTCTTGTCACGCAGCGGGCCCGGGTTCGATCCCCGGTCGGGGCAGTTTTTCTCGCCTGTAAGACAAATGTCAGGAAACCTTTAAGGCCCAAACGGTCCCCGAAATCATATGGCCAGCTTCCTTATCATTATCATCCTTACCATTATCATTATCATCATCATCCTTCACCGGTGTGGAAAGCAACGGTAAGCTACCACACCTACACAATTCCCTAGTAAAGCTGCAAGCATAGCATGAAAATGCTATGATTGCAGTGAAGGACCTGCCTTCGGGCTGAATTAGTATGGATGGATTATTATTATATTATTATTATTATTATTATTATTATTATTATTATTATTATTATTATTATTATTAGCGTCTAGTTGATATTGCAGAGAATATCTCCTGACCCTTTGTTTGTCACAGCTAAGATGTTTATCATCGTGAAGTCTGAAAGGATCTCAGGAGAGAGAGAGGAGGTTCCGCCACTGGGCAACGTGACAGTTTGAGAAAGAGAAATATGGACCTATGTGAAAGCAAACCAAGGTTGAGTAGACACTGAACAAAGGCCCTTCTCGTCTCCGTCCAATTCATCTCTGAAATGAATAAACACATGACGGAAACGGATGATTTGTTCTCGGCTGTCTTCACAAACTTCCAACTTGACAGAAATATGAGAATCAAAGCAGCGAACCTCTCTTATAACTTTCATGGCGTTTTATTCCCAAAACTTATATTCGGTTCAACAAACGCTTCTTGCATGTACCAAGTCGAATGTGATATCTCATACGTAACACTTTGTGTTTCAAAATTGTAATTACAGTTCTCTCTGTCTCTCTTTATCTGTCTATCTCTCCTTCTGTCTGTCTGTCTGTCTGTCTGTCTGTCTATCTATCTATCTATCTATCTATCTATATATCTATCTATCTATCTATCTATCTATCTATCTATCCATCCATCCATCCATCCATCTATCTACCTGTCTGTCTGTCTGTCTATCTGTCTGTCTATCTATCTATCTATCTATATCTATCTATCTATCTATCTATCTATCTATCTATCTATCTATCTATCTATCTATCTATCTATCTATCTATCTATATATCTATCTATCTATCTATATATCTATCTATCTATCTATCTATCTATCTATCTATATATCTATCTATATATCTATCTATCTACTATATATCTATCTATCTACCTATCTACCTACCTATCTATCTATCCACCTACCTATCTATCTATCCACCTACCTAGCTATCTATCTACCTACCTATCTATCTATCTACCTACCTATTTATATACCTACCTACCTATCTATCTACCCACCTATCTATCTACCCACCTATATATCTACCTACCTATCTATATACTTACCTATCTATCTACCTACCTACCTATCTATCTACTACCATCTATCTATCTACCTACCTACCGATCTATCTACCTACATATCTATCTGCCTACCTACCTTTCAATCTATCTACCTACATACCTACCTATCTACCTTCCAATCTATCTACATACAAACCTACCTACCTATCTATCTATCTATCTTCCAATCTATCTACATACAAACCTACCTACCTACCTATCTATCTATCTATATACCTACCTGCCTACCTACCTCTCTACCTACCTACCAACCTATCTATCTATCTATCTTAGTTAAATATTTATAGGAACTTCTGTTATATGCTCCACGCGGCACTCTCTCACCGACAGGCGTTTATTGCACTCTCTTTCACTTTTTTTCAAGCTTCATACACTCCTAGTTACCTAGCGACAAGTTGGACCCTCCAACTTCGGGCACAAGCCCATACTCTCAAGTTACCTAAGGACAATCTACATAATGCGTGATGGCTGCATTTATCCCCAGAACACGAGCCTGGTACTCATTTGAGTTAGAGGCTGAGTCGACCCCTGGTCCATAGGGCGCAAGAAGATTTGGACCAGTTTAAAATATTGACCCCACTGGGACTCGAACCGTCGACCTTCCGGCTTGTAGTGCAGTGCCTTAACCACTACGCTACGGCGTTATTATTATTATTATTATTATTATTATTATTATTATTATTATTATTATTATTATTATTACGATTACCAAAGAAAATCCTTAATTGGAAAGCTAATGGAAGAAGTAAAAGTGGCAGGGCTAGGGAACGATGGATGGATGGAGTGAAGAAAAGTACGGAAGCTAGAGATTTGAGGGAAGAAGATGCTTTAGACAGGAACCTCTGGGGACAAATCACTTTGGGTTGAAGGAGAAACACTGTATTGTGGAATATCCCAAATAAAAAAATATTATTATTCATTTTTAATGCCCCATGTTGTTCTTTTTTTTTTTGACATTTCTGATGTTCTCTCTTGGCATTGGAGTAATTGTAACCCACTTCTGAGGTTGAGGCGCCTCGAGAGCGGGGTTACGTTGCCCCGATGATATGATGGGTGATGATGATGATAGTGGTGCGCCAGGAGAGTCCTTAATCTAAGATGAATATGAATGATTAAGATTGCGATGGCCATATGATGTTCGGGGACCGTTTGGGTCTTAAAGTTTCGTGACATTTGTCTTACAGGTGATGAAAACCACCGATAAAAACCTCACCCAGGAAACTATCTCGACCGGGAATCGAACCCGGGCCCGCTGCGTGAAAAGGCAACACGCTACCTCGAGACCACAGCTGTGGACTTATTAATATTATAAAGTATAACTTTATATTTCTCTTTTTCCAATTCGTCTCTTTTAACAAGCTTCGTTCATGAATTCTGAGATTCTCAAGGAATTACAAACAGAATCATTCATGGAATATGTACAAAATACAGAAACAACTGGAAATCTCACGTAATAAGAATGAGCAGAACAAGAATACCACGTCAAATCTTAAATTACCAGCCACCAGGCAAGATGTGTTTGGGCAGACCCTTCAAACGTTGGATTGAGACCGTAACAGATCACTAGGTCTATCACATGAAAGGAAGAAGAATAAGAATAAGAAGAACTTTATTACAGATATTAGAACAAATAGGGCCAAAATTTAAAAAGATGAGAAATATAAATTTTATGCCACATTAAATAATAAAATATTTTGACCAAGGGTCCTATATAAATGTTATTGTCTTTCACAAAATATACAATAAAGGTTTAAAAAATCATGAGATATCATAGGAATTCACCCCTTAATCTAAAGTAATGCCACGAGTGATTCCAATTTATCTAGAGAATTTGGAAATCAAGAGTGGCATTTGTTAGGACTATTTAACGAATACAATTAAGCTGTTTACTCACAAATCATTATTCAACTATAGTTATTTTAAAATATTTATATATTTAATGTAAACGGCGATGTTTGAAAACAAATGAGAAACGATTGGTACGCTTCATTTGCTTCTTTTTGTTCATCACTGCAACCAGGTCATATTATATATTGCCAAAGGATCGCAATATTGTAAGAATGTACCCTAGTGGAGAAATTTATAACCAACATTATAGGTATATTAATTAATTTCTGATGTCCTATGATGTAAATATGTCAATTATATTTTTCTGTGTCATTTTATGGAAAATAATTCGTTTAAGAAAGTGAAAACACTGTTTTTTTTGTGGTGTAATCAATTGCTACAAATATTACCTCTCGCATGCTCTATCTGCTGACATTCATGCACTATATATACAATCTGGTAGCCGTATTTCTTAGAGGGTCAGTCACTGCAAAATAATGCTATGACCTATTCAAAATGTTAAAAAGGAGGAGCTCTCTTTAATATGATAAACTTCCGTTGATAAATTCGAGGCGAAACACGACTGTGATTGGTTGTAAATAAACAATCGTTTAAACGTCATTGGTCATTGACTCCCCTTTGGGGCATGATTTAAATAGTCACAACAATTGCTTCATAATTTAATTAGTAAGGTTATTTTACATGGATCTGAATCTTGGGTACTTACAAAAAAAGATATCTCACACATTTAAGCCACTGAAATGAAATTTTTAAGATCCGTAAAAGGATGTACACGCATGGATAGATTACACAATGAATCAATAAGAAATGAACTGGAGATATTTTCAATACTCGATAAACTAGACGAGCACAAATACCAATGGAAAGAACATTTAGACAGAATGGACAATACAATATTATCCAAAAAGATCAACGCCTACAAACCACATGGAAAAAGATATTTGGGACGGCCAAGGAAATGATGGACTTGAGACCGGAACAGGTCGCATTGACCTAATCCTGGAAAGGAAGAAGAAGAAGAAGAAGAAGAAGGATTTTCCATGTTTTAAGTTTAAATCCGGACTTCCATACTAGTATTCATTTTATTAACATAGAGAAAAGGCCTCCTGAAAGAAAAGGTGAATCGACTATGTGATATATAGATGCAATTTAGTCTTGGACGGTCAACCAAATGTACGAACTTTTATATGTCTGTGTCATTCTGCGGCAGTAGTGCGATTTTTTATACTCGCTTACTTAAGAGAATAAATGATTTTCACCTTCCCCCATCCATTCAAATCTCACTCGTGCTGCAAGACAAATTCAGAGGCACCAAATCAATCTGGAGGCAAGTCTCGTTGCTTAAAAAAGGAACGCTACAATCTGAAACTTCCTAGGTTGCGAAATATCATACACAGCGGAAAGAAATATAAATAACAAACTAAATAAGTTTAATTATATAACAGGAACACAAAAAAGAACTTTGAAATATAAAGCTAGGAAAGACTCTATAATGAAATTATACAAGACAATGGCAGTGGCTATTACTACTTATGGATCCGAAACAGACAACACAACAATCTGCCAGAATACAAGCTGCTGAAATGAGATTCCTCAGACCAATAGCAGGATATCAAAGAACAGACAAAAAACATAACTCAGAAATAAACAACTGAAAGTAGAGGAATTAAACACAACAACAGAGAAATACAGAACAAACTGGAAAGAACACTTGGCAAGGATGACTGAGAATAGAATACCAAAAGCAGCATACAACTATTAACCACGAGAAAGAAGAAGTTTGGGAAGACCAAAGAAAATATGGAAAGAGCAGCAATTTGGAGCCGGAACAGACTAGTAAATAAGCCTGAACCGTGATGAAGAAGAAGAAGAAGAAGAAGTCAAACTGAAAAGTCGGTGGTTCATTACTTGTAAACTGGGTTCAATATTCTGGCGAGTTGATGGCCATGGGTTCGATTCAGCCACTAACATAAATGAGTGCCTGACGCTTGTTCTCGGGTTAAGGCGGCTGTGACGCAGGATTAAAAACCCGACTGGCATCCATTTCCGATTAGCCTAATATAAAAACGTGGGAGCTTTAAATTCCTACTACCCGAAGGACCCCCTTAAGCCCTATAGTGAGATCACTAACCAAATTAATTTTGCATATTAACTGACTGACATTTCAAATCCGTAGGTTCATGGCCTCGCGGACATACGCTCTCCATACATCCCTATTCTAAGCTAATGTTTTCCAATCATGTCCTCTTTAATCTACCTTCCTCAAATAATGTTTAATGTTATTCTACCACGTCATTCTTGGTTTACCTGCTGGGTTTTCTCCCTCTGGTTTTCCTACAAGCATCCATGCCCTTCTTTCATTCACTATTTGTGCCACATGTCCTGTTCATCGCATTCTACGAGATTTAAGTGTTTATATTACAACTTGTTTACTTTAAAGATCATATAGTTTAATATTATGTAGCTTACTCCATTCGCCTGTCCATCTCTGCAGTGGCAGACCTTCGTAATGGGTGAACGTGTTGATGAAATTCTCCGAGCAACAAATGGCCCACACGTAGAGACATGTTGACATTGTTAAAAAAACTTTCATGTGTTTGTACATGTTTGTGGAATATTGTTTTTGTTCACATCACATTTTTGTTAACATCACATTCAAAGCTGCTCTAAAATGCGAAAGTGAAATTTGGATTTTAAATAAAATAAACTCTCTTAAATTTAGAGTAAGGTAAATGCGCTTCTTACGTTCACTGCTAGGTATTAATAGAGTACATCACTTATTATCATAAGAAATGCCACGAGTGATTTTCAAATTCACGACTCACGAAGTGAGGAGTGAATTTATCTAGAGAATTTGGAAATCAAGAGTGGCATTTGTTAGGACTATTTAACGAATAAAATTAATCTGTTTACTCACAAATCTTTATTTAAATATAGTTATTTTAAACGGCGATGTTTGTAAACAAATAAGAAACGTTGGTTTTGCTTCATTTATTCATCACTGCAACCAGGTCATATTATTCATTGCCAAAGGATCGCAATATTGTAACAATGCAACAATGCATCCTAGTGGAGAAAAAATGAAACACATCAAACCAACATTATAGGCTATTAATTAATTTCTGATGTCCTATGATGTAAATTATATTTTTCTGGAACGTACATTTCTGGGAAATAATACGTTTAAGAAACTGCAATAATTTAATTGTGGTATAATCAATTACTACGAAAGTTTTTCTATGATATATGTTTACATTCGTGCGTTATATATCCATACATAGTAATTCTGCCCGACGGTAGGTCCTTCACTGCAATCATAGCATTTTCATGCTATGCTTTGGAGCTTTTCTAGGGAATTATAGGTGAGTAGTTTCCCATTGCTTTCCACACCTGTGAAGGATGACGATGATAATGGTAAGGATGATGATGATGGTTGGATGATTTTTGGGGACGGTTGGGCCCTAAGCTTCCTGACATTTGTCTTACAGGTGAAGAAAAACCCCAAAAAAACCTCAACCAGGAGCTTGTCCCGACCGGGAATTGAACCTGGGCCCGCTCCGTGACAAGGCAGCACGCTACCTAGAGACCACATCGTTGGGCGCGCTATATATATATATATATATATATATATATATATATATACAATCTGGTAGCCGTATTTCTTAGAGAGTCAGTCACTGCAAAATAATTCTGTCACCTATTCAGAATGTCAGAATGTTAAAAGGAAGAACTTGATTTTAATATGATAAAATTAAACTGATAAAATCAAGGTGAAAAACGACTGTGATTGGTTGTGAATCAAAATTCATTGAAATGTGATTGGTCATTGACTCCGATTTGGGACATGAGTTAAATAGTCGGAGAAAAACTTGGAGTACCAAGTTTAAATGAAGATATAGAACGATACCAAAAAAAATGAAAAAATGATCTGAGAAGAATGGAAAGAAATAGACTTACAAAATTGGCGTTCCAATATACTCCAACTTGGAACAAGGAAGACCAAAATATCGGTGGAAAGATCAAGATCATCTTCGTTAGGTTTACCGTCACAGATCACATGACCTAAAACGGATTTGTTCGTGATGATGGTGATTCTGTTCATTAACATAGTTTCATTTTTCATGTAATCTGTATACATCAATTGTAGACACTCTATATAACCCATTTTGTGCATTCCTCAATTTATTTTCTAATCATATATGATGCATCATCCATATATTGAGCAATAATGACTTGATCATCTGCAAATACGAGTAATACATTATGCACGTAATAATTTTCTTAATAGTAATAATAATCTTCATCATCACGGTTTAAGCTTATTTACTAGCCAGTTTCGGCTCCAAATTACTGCTGTTTCCATCTTTTCCTTGGTCTTCCCAAAACCTCTTCATCCTCGTGGTGAATAGCTGTATGCAGCTTTTGGTATTCTATTCTCAGTCATCCTTGCCAAGTCTTCTTTCCAGTTTGTTCTGTATTTCACTATTGTTGTGTTTAATTCCTCTACTTTTAGTTGTCTTATTTCTGTGTTATGTTTTTTTGTCTGTTCTTTGATATCCTGCTATTGGTCTGAGGAATTTCATTTCAGCAGCTTATATTCTGGCAGATTTTTGTGCTGTCACTGTCCATATTTCGGATCCATAAGTAATAATAGGTACTGCCATTGTCTTGTATAATTTCATTATAGAGTCTTTCCTGGCTTTATTTTTCAGTGTTCCTGTTATATAATTAAACTTATTTAGTTTGTTATTTATATCTGTTTCCACTGTGCATGATATTTCGCAACCTAGGAAGTTATATCTTACCACTTGTTCTATTGGTTTATTTTCTAATATTATCTTCGTCCGAACTGGATGAGCGCCCTTGAAGGCCATTGTTTTTTATTTTTCTGATGATATTTCCATGTTGTATTTTTTTGATATTTCATATAGTTTATACAGCATTATTTGTAGTTTGTGCTCTGTTTTTGCTATTAAAACCTGGTCATCTACAAAGGCTACTGTTTTTATTACTGTATTTCCTAAGTTAATTCCCCCAGTCGTCATTTATTTCCATGATCTTATCATGTCGTCAAAATAAATGTTTAAAAGAGTGGTTGATAGTGGACAACCTTGTCTAACTCCTCCTGTTTCATAATAATAATAATAATAATAATAATAATAATAATAATAATAATAATAATAATAATAATAATTAGACAAAATAAGAAATACTGTCATAACAGAAAAATGAATATTGGTCATTCAATAGTAGATTATATACGGTATAAGCAATTAAATTGATATGGGCACGCACGACGAATGCAAGAAGAAAGATTACCCAGGAAAACATTGGAATGGTTTCCACCTGGAAGGAGGAGGAGAGGAAGACCTCGAAACTCGTGGATGCAGGAAATAAGAACTGGAATGAGAGCAAGAGGGCTGGAGGACATGGATTGGATGGAGAGAGACGAGTGGAGAAGACAAATAGAACTTTAGACACAGAAAGATGTGTAAACATTAAAATTCTGTATATAAATAATAATAATAATAATAATAATAATAATAATAAGTAATAATAATAATACAGTGTGTTGGTATATTGTGTTTATTTAAGGAGTACAATAGAAGGAAAGTTAAGAAATAGCATGTGTGAAAGAAACAGCGGGTTAATGATCATCAGGCCGGGAGACTGTGAGTGACACTGCCACTAAAATACTTTACGGGCGTCATGTGTACTTCACCAAGATATATCGATCTAGTTCCTTCTTATCCTACACATAGTCTCTTCATCACAGCCATGACAACTTAATTATGTTTTAGACCTTATAAAAACATTCAAGGAGGCATTACTCCACAATGTCGTAACAGCCCAATGTTAATACTAGGCCTCGGAACATGAGAAAAAATCTTTTCTCATTTTATGTTTGAAGACATAATTTTGTGGGATAAACAGATATTCAAAGAAACTAAAATCCACATTTATAAATCAATAATAAGAATATTAACGACCTATGGAGCAGAAACATGGACTATAAATGCCAAATAAAGTCAAAATTTCAATCTATAAAAATGGATTTTTGAGAGATCTCCACGATGCTCTAAATTAGACAGGATGAGAAACAGTAAAAAGTAAGTAAAGTGATCCCACAACAGGCCCGGACGCCCTTGGGGTAGTAGGGGGTTAAGGCTCCCACTTTTTCTAGACAATCGGCCGGGTTGTCAGCCCTGCGTGACGGCCGCCTTTACCCCAGAACAAGTGTCCGGTACTCATTTCCGTTAGAAGCTGAGTCGACCCCAGGGCCATAGTGCCGCCAGAGGGTTTGGGTCAGTTTAAAAATCCTGACCCCAACGGGACTCGAACCCTCGACCCTCCGGATTGTAGCTCAGTGCCTTAACCACTACACTACGGCGTGCCCCATGAGATACAGTATTAACCGAGAATATATGAACTTTAACGAAACAATTATACAATTTGTGGGAAATAAACAATTAACATGGTTTGGACACGTGAAGTGGATGAATGTAGATAGATTGCCAGTTAGCAGTTTGGAGTGGAGGAAAAGAAGAGGGAGACCTAAGAATTATGAATTTTATGAAGGTCAGGGAACTGCTGGTATGAGCCACTAAGCGTAAAAATCCAATTAGAGAATAAAATAATAGAACGGGTGAGGAATTTTAATTATCTGGGATACAATGTGTCATATAGAAAAAGTGAAGACATTGAAAACAAAATAAATAAATAAATTATATGTGTGGCACCATTAAACGAAGTCTCAAGGGAACTAGAAAGGAGACACTTAAAATTACCTGGGATACAATGTATCATAAAGAAAAAGTGAAGACATTGAAAACAAAATAAATAAATAAATTATATGTGTGGCACCATTAAACGAAGTCTCAAGGGAACTAGAAAGGAGACACTTAAAATTACCTGGGATACAATGTATCATAAAGAAAAAGTGAAGACATTGAAAACAAAATAAATAAATAAATTATATGTGTGGCACCATTAAACGAAGTCTCAAGGGAACTAGAAAGGAGACACTTAAAATTTTATAAAACAATTGCGATTCCAACGCTACGGTATGGATCGAAACATTAGGTATTAACCAAAAAACCAGGAATGAAGAATAGAAACGTCAGAAATGAGGTTTCTGAGGAGTGTGGCTGGCTATGCAATAACAGTAGAAAACGAAATGAAAATATACGAAGAGAAATAAATAGGTTATATTCAAACTATTAGATAGAATTACACACTTAAGAGATGAATGGATTTATCACATCAATAGAATGGATAAACACTACAGGGAAATTTTGAGGAAGTGGTTGAATTCAAATACCTAGGAACAATGATCACAAATAGGAATGAGATGCACAAAGAAATTAAACATAGGCTCAATTCTGGAAATACGTGCTATTATGCATTGCAGAGACTCTTGATGTCCCAACTCCTTTCAAAAAACGTTAAACTGAAAATAAATAAAACTATTATTCTACCAGTTATATTATATGGATGCGAAACGTGGACTCTTACTTTAAGAGAGGAAAGGAGATTACAAGTATTTGAGAACAAAGTAGTTAGGAAAATTTTTGGACCAAAGAGAGATGAACAGACAGGTGAATGGAGAAGACTACATAACAATGAACTACGTAGTCTTTATAGGAAGCCAGATATAATAAGAACAGTTAAGTCTCGTAGACTGCGTTGGGCAGGACATGCTGCACGTATGGGAAATGAAAGACTTGCATGGAAGCTTCTTGTAGGAAAGCTAGAGGGAAAGCGCCCAAATTGGTAGACCAAGAATGAGGTGGGAGAATAACATTAACTATGATTTGAGGGAAGTAGATTATACAGGGAATTATTGGAAAACATTAGTTCAGGATAAGGATATATGGAGAGCTTATGTCTGTGCGGCCATGAACCTATGGGTTCGATAGTGCCAGTGAGTAAGTAATAGAATGGATAACAATAGAATTCCTAAACAGATTCTTCATTACAAACCATTAGAACGCAGAAATTATTGGATGACCCAGTAGAAGATTGACAGACCAATTCTAACATTTGATCGGAACAGACCTTAAGGTCTAATCCTTGATGATGATGATGATGAACAGGCAACTGCTGGATGGTGACTGGAAGGATAGAAATGAATAGAGGAAGATAAACAAAACTTAATATTCGAAACAGGAAAATGTTGTATACTTTTAGAACCAGTTAAAAAATAAATTGAAATGAAATAAATGTGAGCGTTAATTCTAATAAAAATCTGTTAATTAATCTGGGATGCAGGTTGCAGAGCCTTCCCTCCTGCATAAATATACTCATGTTTTACTGGCAGCATATTATAGCATTCTGTAGAGAGACAGAACAACTTAGATTACAGATGCTGCCGGAGAGATTTCTCAGGTCGGATCGAGGGAGAGTGGCGTGTTGGGATCTTTTAGGACGGATCGAGAGTGAATCAAAAACGTGCAAATTTTTGGGTACAGTAAGAAAATTGAGATATAACAAAATTGTAGCGTAAGGATATATGTATTAACAATAAGAAGAATCTCAATATGGTCTTTGTTTTCGATCTTTAATCATGTTATATAATAAGTAGGTCTGATAAGTTGAATAGTCTGATAGTGCACTTAATGTCTGCAGGGACGGGGGGAGGGGGGTATGAGCGTGCGGTGTGTATATGTGTGGGGGTGTGTGGGTGTATGTGTGTCTGTGTTTTTTTTTCTAATTTGTTTTCTAGCATTTTTTTTAATATTAATGTACGGAATGTGGATGAATGTAGATATGTATTATTGTGATGTAGTGTAGACATAGATTTTACTTATATGTAGACTGTTATTGTTTTTGATACAGGTGTATTTGTAGGTATTTGTTTATATTATTAGTTTTATTTTTTATTCATGGAAAAATAATGCACGTACGGCTAAGCAGGCCCGTGCGAAATGTAAATGCATATGTATATTCTTTATTCTGAAAAAAAAGGCAATAAATTCCATATTCTATTCTATTCTATTCTATTTCATTTCAATTTTAAATGTCATGGACTTATGTAAAGTCACGTCTGACTCTATTAATTAAATTATGCTAATTAATTAGTGGTACAATAATAGGTTATAAGCACTCATCATGGATCATCAGAGACTGTTTTCATCGCATGTGTCACTTAGCCCTTAAATTCGTAATGTATCCTTTTGGACACATCAGTTTGTTTAATTAATCTAATATTTAATATAAATCAGAAGAAAACGAACAAAAAGAAGCCACATAAATGTATGTCTAATTATACAATATACCTAATAACAGTTACACAAGGTTCCGTTTTCACTGCGGTCCGCCACATTTATAACTAACAGAAGAAATTTGTGTCAGTCAAGCCACTCTACCAAGGTTTTCGGTGGTTTCCCTTGGTTTTTTTTATGTTATTATTATACTGCATGCTCCATTACGTGGAGTAATACTACATGCATTGTGGTGTTCTTATTGTACAACTATAAAATTAAACAGTGTTTACAATTAATCTTACTTAAAGCTAGATGGTTTACTATATAATACTATTGTTCTATGTTTTACTTAACCTAAAGTGTATCAAATTTAATTGTATTTGAAAATATTGAAAATGCCTTAGTGTAATTGTCAATGAGTTCACTGTTCTTAATTGGCCAATTCTGGTTTCTTAAAACTATTGATTTGAGTTTATCCCTTTCGTTATCTAATAATTTACATTCCTGTATTATGTGGTTTCCCTTGGTGTTAAGAGAAATGTCGGAGTGGTCCCATAGAGTCCGCCAGTAAAATATAAATGTCCAACAATTTTCAAAATCCTAAAGTATTCAACAGATCAGCTAAATCCGAAAAGAGCCGTTTCTGATTGGAATGTCGACTTGGCCTCCCGCTCTTGCCCTTTTGGGGGTTGGTGGCGGTCTTTCTCCTGACGGTTTGAAGGGTCAGCGAACAACTAGATCATCAGCGTCATCAAGGCTTGGCAATGTCCGACCACTGCATCTTTATCTCCTGATCTACGGCTAGTTACGACCGGCGGAGGATAATCGCTCAACCATCGACAGATTAATACCCAAGGGCTGTAGAGGGCATTTAAAACCCTGTAGCAGCCGGAAGTTGCTAGGGCCACCTGCGAACCCTCAGCTGCCAAGTAGGCTCCCGGAAAGCTGGGTGCTTGCTTGGCTGGTTGGGAGGTTAGCATATAAGGATGGTCCTGCACAACCTTTACATTTGTGTGTGTGTGTGGTGTGTGTGTGTGTGTGTGTCTGTGTGGACTCTGATGCCCTATTCAGGTCATCACATCCCAATATCTGTCCAATTTTCATCACCATCGGCACGTAAATACTGGCGCCGCCACGTAGGCTCAGATTAAGTGAACTAAAACCCCGTAACGATAGCCACTATCTACTTAGCTGCCAAAGAGCCCTAGTCGGTTCTAACGTACGCAGCTCACTGGGCGAAGCTAGACTCGCCTTATTCAGTCAGTCAGTCAGTCAGTCAGTGTTTTGCCAATTTAAGGGTTAATGGGATTCATATCGCTTACATTAAGATAGTAAAAAATTCAGTAATATTTATGGATATGTATAATTCTAGGCTTTCACGGCCGGTGTCTTGATCACTGTTTGGCTCGTATTTGTGGATAAATAACGCTACCTTACTGGCACTATCGAACCCGCAGGTTCATGACCTTGCGTACATAAGCCCTCCAAACACCCCTATCCTGTGTTAAATGTTTTTCAATCACCCTGTATAATCTACTTTACTCAAATCGTTGTTCATGTTTTTTTTTCAATGTCACCACGTTGTCATTTCCGACATTCTGGTATTCTCTCCTGGCATGGCGTTATTATAACCCACTTCTGAGGTTGGGGCGCCTGGAAGGCAGAGTTACGATGCCCCGATGATATATGAAGAAGTGGCAATGATGTGCCAGGAGAGGCCTTAATCCTAAACTTAATAAATATGCTAATGACGATAATGATGGCCGGATGATGTTCGGGGACCGTTTGGGCCTTAAAGTTTCCTGACATTTGCTTTACAGGTGGGGAAAAATCCCGAAAAAAAAACATCATCTAGGAATGTATTCACGTAGACCTTCACGGCCGGAGTTGCTATGATGATCTTGAAGAAGATTTTCGGACTGTAGGCTTGTAGTTCCCCAATTTCGCTAGAGACTGCGTCTGGCGAAACGTCGGGGAACTACAAGTCTCACGACCACGGCCTACAGTCCGAAAATCTTCTTCAAGATCATCATATCACCTAGGAAACTTGTCCGACCGGGAATCGAACCCGGGCTCGCTGCGTAACAGGGCAGCACGCTACCTAGAGACCACAGCGGTGGTTTATTCTCACATCTCATTCTTGGTCAACTAACTGGGCGCCTTCGCTCTGCTCTTCCCACAAGTAGCTTCCATGCACCTCGTTCATGCCCCATTTGTGCCACATGACCTGCTCAACGCAGTCTACGAGCCTTAACTGTTCTTATTATATCTGGCTTCCTATAAAGAATGTGTAGTTCACTGTTATGTAGGCTTCTTCATTTCCCTGTCAGTTGATCTCTCTGGTCCAAACATTTTCCTGAGAAATTTAATCTCAAATACTCGTTTTGACCATGTTAAACCGCCCCTGGAACAATTATCGTGGCTTCGTCTAAGAGACCGTAGAACTACTCATTCTCTATCCCTCCTCTATAAAATACCGTACTTCACACCTCTCTGCCTAATTATTTATCACGCCGCTTCATCAGACTATCCGACACACATAATCTTGACACTCGATCCCATCAGCACATTGTCCTTTATATCCCGCCTCATCACACTGTATATTATTCATTATCTTTTACGGTCTCATTTACCAAAACATGGAATTCGCTTCCGCCCTATGTCAGAGACTGTCAAACTATAACATCCTTCAAAAACAAACTAAAGAATTATTTAATAACAAACTAACTTATACACCTCACTGATAGTATTCTTTTAACAATTAATAAATTTAATTATTTATGAAAATAATATTAAGATTAACAAATATTTTCATTTGTTTTGTTTTAAATATTGTATAATCGTAAAATTAGTTTTCTATATCTCATTATTTTTCTTTGTTCTTTTATATACATTAGACAGGAACAATTTAATATGTCTTGCTTGTATACATTTTATTATTAGTTTTAGTCTTAATTTTAACTAACATTAACTGGTTGCATTATAGATCGTAATATAATAGATATTATCTTCTTTATCAAATCATGATTTAGTGTTTAATATTAGAGTTGATTGAGATTGTTATATTCTGATATAATATATGTTTGTCCTGGTGAGTGGAAGAGAAGGCCACATGACCTTAACTCAATCTGGCTAAATAAATCTAATCTAATCTGTTCTCCCTTAAAGTAAGAATCCATGTTTCGTATCCATATAATATACCTGGATGAATAATAGTTTTTATAAAATTTCACTTTAACTTTCTTCGTGCCCTCATTTCTTTTGTAATTATGGTCAACACGATTTTTCTCTAACGAGTACCAATAGTTGTACTTAATGCAGTTTTTTATCGTGTTTTCAAACTTGTATTCGTAATTTCTCCATCGCCCAGTTTTTTTAATTTCAATTTCAATTAATGGATTTAAATAATTATTTTTTAATAAACGTTTATTCGTCCATTTGTCCATTGTAAAATAAAACCAAATGAGCTAACTCAGGAGATTTCAGTTATGGAAAACAGATATCAAGGCACATGGAATCCTAATATGCTGGCCGTTTATTGTTGGACCATCAAGAGGGATCCTCCACACGCGAAATATAGAAGAAAATCGTCATTTCGTACTTTCTAGGTGAGTCCGAATGTTCGAATATTGTGTAGTTACGAATGTGGAAAATATGAACGTGTTTGAAATTATAAAATCCTGTCTCTCGGGAACAATGCGTGATGAAGAAACGCCGATATCCTATTTGAATTAAGGAGAAAAAATACTATCAGAAGCACATATTTTTCTTCCGATTCCGATTGAGGGTCTTTCCACTTTTCAGCGGTTACCCTTTTACCAGCCGGCTGCTGGCCCTTCACATCCACATGTGTCAATCACAAAGGTAGAACATATTTTTCTTTCTGAGACAAAAAAAAAAAGTTTACTTTTTGTTCCTCAGTGTTATTTTCCCTAGGTATTCAAATTCAGCCACTTCTTCAAAATTTCCCTCGTTTTTCATTATTGTCTATTTCCATTACATATATAGGCCTATATATATATATATATATGGTATGATAAGATATATATATATATATATATAATTTTGTATGTACATATAAATATTCATCTAGGAACCAATCATATCTTCCTCCCGTGGTTCATAGCGACAAAAAAAAGCCGTGTTTTGTTAATGATAGCTATTTCTAACAATGGCAGCCATATTCTCCTTGAGTGCTGTAAGATGTGTTTTCAGTTCATCTCTTTATGACTCTGATATAAATAAGGGAAAAGGAAAACAATTTATATTCAACTGTGAAATGGCTTCTTTTCTATATTTATCGTAATCTAGTATAGTGCAGAAGCTCTTTGCTATTTCATTTATATCACTGAACATGATTCTCGCTATCAACAGTGACATCTTCCAGCATAGCTTTGTACTAGTCTAAAATGCGGATAACAATGTTTCTCCCGTCTTACTGGCGACACTGGAAACTTGGCTACTTCTAACAGGAACACGTAACTATGTCACAGATACGAAAGTTGGTTTCGATCTAAAAGGAAATAACTACAATTGGGGATTGTATTGCAGACATGTACCTACATAAATTGAAAAAAAGGAAAACCGAACTACGCACAAATTATTGTAGCAGTATATGAATAACTGTCCACCGCTGTGGTCTCGAGGTAGTGTACTGCCTTGTCACGCAGCGGGCCCGGGTTCGATTTCTGCTCGGGACAGTTTTTCTGGGTGAGGTTTTCATCGGGGTTTTTCCTCACCTGTAAGACAAATGTCAGGAAAACTTTAAGGCCCAAACGGTCCCCGAAATCATATGGCCATCGCAATCATCATCATTCATATTCATCTTATCATCATCATCATCCTTCATCGGTGTGGAAAGCAACGGGAAGCTACCACACCTAATATTCCTTAGTAAAACTGCAAAACATAGCATGAAAATGCTATGATTGCAGTGAAGGATCTGCCTTCGGGCAGAATTACTATGAATGGATGGATGAATAATTAACTGAATTATATATATATACAGGGTGTTCCATAGAAATACATCATATAATGTAAATTGACAGTTAATGGCAATTCAGAAACATTTTAAAGAATGGCTGGATTCAAATACATAGAAAACAATAATTACAAATGGGAATGAAAAGCAGCAGGAAATTAAACATACAGTTAATTCTGGAAATGCATGCTACTGTGCATTACAGGGACTTTTGTTGTGCCGACCTCTTAAAAAAACAATAAACTGAAAAAAACGTAAATCTATTATTCACCCAGTTATATTCTATGGATGCGAAATATGGACTCTAACTTTAAGGGAGGAAATAATATTTCGAATATTTGATAATGAAGTTCATAAGAAACGTTTTGAACCGAAGAGAGATGAACAGACAGGTGAATGGAGAAGACTACAAAATAACGAGCTATATGATATTTATAGAAAACCTGATATAATAAGAACAGTTAAGTCTCGTAGACTGCGATGATGGGACAAATCGCACGAATGGAGAAAAAAAGACGGGTATTGAAGCTTCTTGTAGGAAATCCGGAGGGAAAACGCCCAGTTGGTAGACCAAGAATGAGATGGAATAATGACATTAACTATGATTTGAGGGAAGTAGATTATGCAGGGAATGACTGGAAAACATTAGTTCAGCATAGGGATGTATGGAGAGCTTATGACCGCGAGGCCATGAACCTACGGGTTCGATAGTGCAAGTGAGTTAGTTTTAATTATGTACATCCCATCCATATAATATAACTGGATGATTATTTTTTTATTATTATTTTAGTTCAACATTTTTGAAAAAAGATGAGAAGACATGAGTCCCTGTAATACATAATTGCATGCATTTCCCAACATTAAGCCTATGTTTTATTTTTTGTGCACCTCATTCCTATTTGTAATTATTGTTCCTAGGTATTTGAGTTCAGTCACTTCTTCAAAATTTCCCTCATTTGTCATTAACTCACCATTTCCAATATATCAAGTACTTTTACGTGTGAACATATATTTAGTTTTATTGATTGATTGTAATTATGTAACATTATAAAAAAGTAGTGTTAGTTATGGGTGTCCAACGATGTTGTCTCGTCGCTGTCTCGTACGTAGCGGGCCTGGATTCGAACCCTGGTAGAAACAAGTTTCTTGGTGATGTTTTTTTTTTTTCGGGGGTTTTCTTCACCTGTGTTAAAAATGTCAGGAAACTTTATTTTTATTTATTTATTTACTTATTTATTTATTAGCTGAAAATATATAAAACTATTATTCTACCAGTTATATTATATGGGTGCGAAACATGGGTTCTTACTTTAAGGGAGGAAAGGAGATTACGAGTATTTGAGAATAAAGTTATTAGGAAAATGTTTGGACCAAAGAAAGATGAACAGACAGGTGAACGGAGAAGACTACATAACAATGTACTACATGGTCTTTATAGGAAGCCAGATATAATAAGAACAGTTAAGTCTCGTAGACTGCGATGGGCTGGACATGTTGCACGTATGGGGAATGAAAGACGTGCATGAAAACTTCTTATAGGAAAGCCTAAGACAGAAGAAAAAAGCCCAGGTGGTAGACCAAAGAATGAGGTGGAGGAGTGAGAACGGCAGGAGAAAAGAAAATTAAACTATGATTTGAGGGAAGTAGATTATACAGGGAATGATTGGAAAGAATTAGCTCAGGATAGGGATGTATGGAGAGCTTATGTCCCGTGAGTCCATGGAACCTAGGGGTTCGATAGTGCCAGTGAGTTAAGTAAGAAAGTATTTATTTATGCCTACTGTGTGGAGTTAAGACTGTAAGGGGTATTCTCTTCCACTTCGCCAGGGTTAAATTATACATACAATAAGATACGTAATAGATATAGACTACACAATATAAATTTGACAAGGACAAGGACAAGAAAGAATTAAGTTATGTAGATAGGAAATAACACTATGAAGAAAGAATAATAATAATAATAATAATTAAAGTGGTTAGTACATGTTTTAAGAATGGAAGATGACCGATTGCAGAAGCAACTATATGAATGGTATCCGAAAAGAAAGAAGAAAAGAGGGAGATCAAAGTTAACATGGAAGGAAAACATGAAGACAGTAATGCAAGCAAGAGGGCTAAGCATTGAAGATGCTCAACATCGTAGGCTTTGGAAGTTTGGCATGGGAAGACGGCAGCAGCTGTAAAAACCCGAAGAAAGATAGGTAGGTAGAATAATAATAATAATAATAATAATAATAATAACAAAAATAATAACCTATAATTAGATTAAGTAAATGGCTTGGTAAAGAAAGTTTAAAATATAAAGAAATAATAAAAGTATACATGGAACACGGTTATATATTATATTGTCTAAGGAAATATGAAGTTAGTTTCTTTTAAAATGTTTTTGAGTCGGGCAGTCCTTGATATACGAGGGGAAGGAATTCCAGAGTCGAGTGGCTGAAACAAGGAAGGATGAGGAATAGTGAGATGTTCAATGTAGAGGAACAGCAGGAGTTAAATTTTCTCTCGATCCTGTGTTTAAGTTATGATGGGAGGATAGCGAATGAAAGCAAGTAGAAATATAAAGGGGTGATGAGGTGGACAAAGCGTTGTATAAGAAGCAGAGGCAATGTATCTTTCGTCTATCTTCCAATCAGAGCCAAGACAATATTTCAAATGCTGGAGTTATGTGGCCTGATTTTTCGGAGGTTGCATATATAACGTTTTGCTCACTAGAATAAAATTTTACCAACTAAAGATACTGAAAAAAATGTTGCAACGCTGTTAAGATAATTATATCCACGTGAAGGAGACATGAGAATATACGAGGGGAGGGTATTCTAGAGTGGTGTGGCTGAAACAAGGAACGTTAAGGTCCAAACGGTCACGGAACATCATCTGGCCATCATAAATACCATTAACATATTCGCCATGTTTAGTATGAATGTGTTTGAATGGCGTGTTACGTCATAATGTTGTGTTGTTTCAGAGGTGGCCTTAACATTGAGCTGATCATTCATTCGGGAAGGCCCTCCATGTCCTTGTACGGTCAAAAAAGTATGTGTGTGATCCACAGTTAAATATAATAATAATAATAATAATAATAATAATAATAATAATAATAATAATAATAACACTTTATTTATTCTGGCAGAGTTAAGGCCATAAGGCCCTCTCTTCCACTCAACCAGCACAAATACAAATAAATATTTGACAAATATAGATATACACTATACTAATTATAAACAGTTAAAGATACAATAAATGTAGCAATGTAAATGTCATGTACAAACAACATTTTATACGATAATAACATCAATGATACGATAATAATAATAATAATAATAATAATAATAATAATAATAATAATAATAATGATAATAATATAAATATGATACATTATACGGGAAACACCAATTAATATATATATCTTACACTGGATAATAATGAAGTCGAGTTTAGAGCAAATATAAATTTAGATTTCTTTTAAAAGATGCCAATGTCCGGCAGCCCCTTATTTCTTGTGGCAGGGAATTCCAGTTGCGAGAAGTGGAGATGGTATATTGCATGGAGTGATGTGATGTCCTATGTTGCGGTATATTAAGCAAGAGACTATGTTGTGATCTTGTGTTTAAGTTGTGGTTTGAGGATAGGTACTGGAAACGGGATGATAAATAATTGGGAATCGAGGTATGTAGAATCTTAAATAGAAGAATTAGACAGTGCGATTTTCTTCTCTCTTTTAGATGTAGCCATGACAATTCGTGGAATAATGGAGAAATGTGATCGTATTTTCGAACATTAAATATGAATCTGATACACATATTATGGACACGCTGCAGTTTGTCCGACAATCCGTCACTTATGTCAGTTAGTAGAACGTCACAGTAGTCAAAATGCGGCATCACTAAACTTTGGATTAAAATTCTTTTAAGAGTTGTAGGAAGAAAATGTTTAAGTCGCTTTAGGGAATGCATTATGGAGAAGATCCTTCTCTCTCCCGACATGGTCGTGCCACTCCACGGCCCGGGTAGGTTATGGCACGTAAAAGTATCTCTAAGCTGAAAAGTCCAACTGAGTCGATGTAAAAAATGGGAAATCATTTACATCGTAACTAAAATTACAGTTATTTCATTATGTGAGTTAGGTCTCCCCTGATACCATATGCAACCTGTCGTGTATAAGTGCGTGACGGGCAGCCTGGCGCTACTGAAAGCCCTCACGTCATCTAGTTCATAAACACAATTAGATAATTTTTTTGTTTTTGTTTTTTCAATGCATCCAGTCACTTTGCCATTTGTCTCATTTAGCAAACACTGAAGAAATGGAGCTATTGAGATTGTTGTCGTGGAACCATCATCATCCGGTATCATGGCAGCTGCCGCCGTCTTCCGAAAACCAAACGCCATTCCCTAGTTCATAAACACAATTAGATAATTTTTTTGTTTTTGTTTTTTCAATGCATCCAGTCACTTTGCCATTTGTCTCATTTAGCAAACACTGAAGAAATGGAGCTATTGAGATTGTTGTCGTGGAACCATCATCATCCGGTATCATGGCAGCTGCCGCCGTCTTCCGAAAACCAAACGCCATTCCTCTCTGTCCAACCATTGATCTTCCTCCATTCCTCTGATATTCATAGCTGCTTGCACGCCTTCTATCAAAGTTTTCTTCGGTCTTCCTCTCTTCCTCCTTTCCATTGGGATCCATTCAATAACAATTTTTGGCAATCTTTGCTCTGGCATTCTTTTGACATGACCATACCATTGAAATATTTTCTTTTCTATAATGTCTATGATGTCCGGCTCCTCCTGTACACCCATAATTTCCCTTATTTCTTTATTTCGTATTCTATCCATTCTAGATTTTCCAGCTGATCTTCTTAAAACATCCATTATTGTACTTATTTTTTTTCATTTCCCTGGTAGGAATTTGCCAGACTTCAGCACCATATCATTTTTTTAAATGGAAATCGACAGTTAATGACAAACGAGGGAAATTTTTAAGAAGTGGCTGAATTCAAATACCTAGGAACAATAATTACACCCCCATGGGCTAGACCTTGTCCTGGTGGAGGCGCAAACAGGAATGAGGAGCACAAAGAAATTTAACATAGGCTCAATTATGGAAATGTATGCTATTATGCATTACACTGACTCTTGCCGTCCCATTTTCTCGAACAAAACCTTCTTCTTATTCTTCTTCTTCTTCACGGTTTAGGCTTATTTACTAGCCTGTTCCGGCTGCAAATTGCTGCTGTTTCCATCTTTTCCATGGTATTCCCAAACTTCTTCTTCCTCGTGGTGAATAGCTGTATGCTGCTTTGGTATTCTATTCTCAGTCATCCTTGCCAAGTCTTCTTTCCAGTTTGTTCTGTATTTCACTATTGTTGTTTTTAATTCCTCTACTTTTAGTTGTCTTATTTCCGTGTTATGTTTTTGTCAGTTCTTTGATATCCTGCTATTGGTCTGAGGAATTTCATTTCCGCAGCTTGTATTCTGGCAGATTGTTGTGTTGTCACTGTCCATGTTTCGGATCCATAAGTAATAATAGGCACTGACATTGTCTTGTATAATTTCATTAAACTAAAAATACATAAAACTGTTATTTTCTCAGTTATATTATATGGAAGTGTAACATTGACTCTTACTTTAAGAGGGGTGAAAACATTACGATAATTTGGGAATAAAGTTCTTTGGATTTTTTGAGCCAAAGAGAGATGAAAAGATTGGCGAATATATACGACTACATAACAGTAAGCTACGTGGTCTTTATAGGAAGCCAGATATAATAAAAACAGTTAAGTCTCGTAGACTACAATGGGCAGGACATGTGACACGTATGAGGGATGTGAGAGGTGCATGAAAGCTTCTTGTAGGAAAACCAGAGGGAAAACGCCCAGTTGGTAGACCATGAATGAGGTTGGATGATTTGAGGGAAGAAGATTATACAGAGAGTGATTGAAAAACATTAGCTCAGAATAGGAATGTATGGAGAGCTTATGTGCAAGCGGTCATGAACCTCCGGGTTCTAGAGCCAGTGAGTTAGAGTTAATTAGTTCCTAAATACTGGAATTCGGCTTCTTTTTCTTTCTTTGCACTACAGAGCTTTCAGTTTGACCTTGGCTTGCTTTAACACTAACGTCCATTCTAGTCTATTCATTATCTTACCTACAATCTCAATTTCTCCTCCACATCATCCATCCATTGTAACCTCGGTCTTCCTCTTTTTCTCTTTCCCTCTGGTTTATCATTAAAAATGTTTTTAACTATCCTCAAAACATGACCCAACCATTCCAACCTACGCATTTTTACAGTAGCTATCTAAATAACCCCTCAGCGCGACATGCCTAGAAGACCCTTGGCCTACCAGCCGGCTGCCGATCTCATATCCACGTGTTCATCACAGTGGTAGACGATCATCCAGCCAGTGCAGGGATGATATGTGGTCAGCATGTCGGGTCACTCAGCCGTTATAGCTTTTTTCAATCTGGGGCCGCTATTTTCTTGTACCTATCCAAATGCCTCACGATGCTGAGTGGACACCAGTCTCATACTGCCCGAAATTCCATGAGAAAATGTTTTCCTCCTTGGGGTCTCTGACCAGCGCAAGTCCCATTGCTTTGTGCCAAGGCATCCGATCTTAACCACTCGGCTACAGTAGGTACTACATTTAATGAATTAACCAACCTATAACTCCACCATTGCCGGTTCCAAGTCCGGATGAGAAAGGAGGATGGGGAGGAGTAACACCTCGTTAAAAATCATAGGTTAAGCTGATCCGGCTGATAGTACCTTGTACAGCAGGATTTTAATATTATAATGAATACAAAATTTAAAGTTAATAATTTCGTATTTTAAAATTCTTTTAATATTTAAATATAACTTAAATAAATAAAAACATGTAAATAATTCATTGTTAGTTATTGTTGAATAAAAATGTATAAGTAACAATTAAAGAAATTCCACTACATAACAGTTTCTGTAATACTGTGCTTTTAAAAAATTGTTTTAAGTCATTGTTGTCAAAATTCTAAAGCCTTCTGTTATAACTGTAATAAGAACACCTGCTTAACTTCATATTCTTAAATGAAAGTAAACTAAACTCTGATTGGATGTTAAAACAATTAACTTTCGTATTTAACAAATCAATTTAAACCTTATATTTAAAGAACTATTAACCAATAGAATTTAAAAAAGAACATCATGTGATGTAATAATGTTCTTTAAAATTATAAAAGAATTACACTAGTCATTCTGCATACAACTTTCAACAAAGATAGAAGCAAGAAAAGCTCTCCTGATAAAATGTAATATTTAATACAAGAAGAATAATTGATTCAAGAAAATAAAATGTTTTAATTTTAATTGACGGTGTAGAATAATACCACCTACATTTACGTAATCTGCTGGGAACTTTAAGAAGTAATAAATGTGCAATTATTTCTACAAAAAACATTTATTAGTAATTTTGAAGTGTTTTCCTATCCAGTGACCCTAAGAAGAGAATCCGGCTCTAGCGAAAACTAAACCCAACCTGAACCAGTAATTCTTTTTGGGACACCAATCCTTCTTCAAAATGTACTACAACATCGGACATGAAGAGAATTACTTCTTCAAAACGTCACCACAACGTGGAACAAAAGCAATTTACTACTTCACTTGTAAGGGTCCCTAGCCAGGGTTACGGTGAAGACCCCAACGGCGGGTGCAGCAGTTTATGAGACATACGGTATGGTGCAGATGGCGGATGAAGCAATAAAGGGTGGATCAGACTCTTAACTGCAGTGAAAGCAACTGATCTATGGTGGACTCCAGAAAAAGTCTGGTCCTTCAGGTTGGGGGTTGATGCTATGGGCCAGCTCCTCATACATTGTTAAAAAAAATATAATGCTAAAAACCCAAAATATATATCCTAGTTACTTACTTACTCACTGGCACTATCGAACCCGTAGGTCCATGGCCGAGAGGACATAAGCTCTCCATACATCCCTATCCTGAGCTAATGCTTTCCAATCATTCCCTGTATAATCTACTTCCCTCAAATCATAGTTAATGTTGTTCTCCCACCTCATTCTTGGTCTACCAACTGGGCGTTTTCCTTCTGGCTTTCCTACAAGAAGTTTCCATGCACGTATTTCATTCCCCATACGCGCAACATGTCCTGCCCATCGCAGTCTACGAGACTTAACTGTTCTTATTATATCTGGCTTCCTATAAAAACCATGTAGTTCATTGTTATGAAGTCTTCTCCATTCACCTGTCTGTTCATCTCTCTTTGGTCCAACAATTTTCCTAAGAACTTTATTCTAGTGCCCCGCTATTATATAAAGTCCTAACATTCCACGTTCCTAGGAACATGTCCCTATGTTTGAGCCTTTGGCATGGGTTCCCTGAAGTAGTCCCCGCCCGGAGAACCGAATGGGGGACTATTTGACCTCCGGAAAATTTTACCCCAGATGAACCCATGTCCGCATTTCTTGACGGTTGTATTTTTACGGTGAAAGATCGTCACTCTTTCGCCCAAGGTACTTTTTTCGTCTGGCTTATCACCTTCGACCAGTCCGGCATGGGTAACCCTATCGGCAGCAATGCTACCGCCGGCATAGCTCTCAGGATCATTTAAGCACGCAAGCCACTCCACCACGACAAGGTAAAGATACCATGGAGGGATATATATCCTAGTGTGGAAGAAAATTGTATATTTTCATTAAGGATACCTGTGTATATAACAAAAACAATCCTGATATAAAAAACAATCTATATAACTCGTGGTTCATCTGAATTCTTCAAAGTCTATTTTCACATGTTGGTATATATAACGTTCTAGAATTCTGTTACACCATATTTTTTCTTTACCACTGAGCAGTAATCGCATTTCAGTTCCATTATTCTTGTTCTTCTTCTTCACTTCCTGGTTTAGGCAAGAGTTGCCTGTTCCGTCTTCACTAATAGATCTAAGACCATCTCTTCCGAGGACGTCCAACATCTCCTCTTCCTCTTGGAAAATAATGGAAGGTTTTATTTGGTAATCTACTTTCTTCCATTCTTTCTACATGTTCTTTCCACTGTATCTTATTGTTAAATATGTTTTCTTTTATGGAGTAGATCTGCAGTTCTTCACGGATATCCTCGTTTCTTATCTGGTCCATTCTAGTGCAGCCTTTTACTCTTCTTAAAAATTTCATCTCGGCTGCTTGGATTTTACTTTCTTGTTTGGTAGTGGTAATCCAAGATTCACTCCCATACAAAAGAACAGGGACAGCCATTATTTTATAAAATTTTAATTTTGTTTGTTTATGGGCTTTATTATTCAATGTTCTATTTATTGTACCACAAATAGCTTGAAACTGATGTGTTTTGTGTTCAATATCTTTATCAAACCCATAGCTGATGTCACATCCTAAATATTTAAAGTGGGATACTTGTTCAATAATTTCGTCTCTAATTACTATTTTTGCACTCGAACGGACTAGTTCCATTATTCACTCTCATTATTTTGGTTTTTGTTTTATGAGACCCAGTCCAGCTGTGCTGCTTGTTACCTTCTCCAGATCTCTTAATTTTCTTTCGATGTCATAAAATCAGTCACATACAGTGATCGTGGTGTAAACTCCGGACCCAGCGATAGAGAGGAAGACTATAAACACTTTCGCCTTAGAGTCGTCTCTTTTTCGAGTTATTCTGAGCAAGTACATAACAATTAGCTTCTTGTCGTCCTTGAGAAAACATTTTGGTACCAATTTAATTCCCAGGTCAATAACTAATGAGGTGGTTTGTCAAGTAATTTAGTGGAATTGTGAAGTCTTCTTTTGTTACATTATTTAAATCATTACTTTCAAATCGATTTCTATTGATTCAATAATAACATACAGTAACCAGGTCTTGTCCAAAATTTATTCTACAAGTGTTTTCAAGTCCGTCCGAGTTTCCATTGTGAAGAATACGAGTAATATATTACAATTGGCTGCTTACAAACTAAATGCAATATGTAGCGAATATAATTTTAAAATTTCAATAAGTAAAACAAAAGTAATGGCATTTTGTGGAAGAAATACTCAGCGTGCAAACATAGTAATTAGAGACGAAATTATTGAACAAGTATCCCACTTTAAATATTTAGGATGTGACATCAGCTATGGGTATGATAAAGATATTGAACACAAAACACATCAGTTTCAAGCTATTTGTGGTACAATAAATAGAACATTGAATAATAAAGCCCATAAACAAACAAAATTAAAATTTTATAAAACAATGGCTGTCCCTGTCCTTTTGTATGGGAGTGAATCTTGGATTACCACTACCAAACAAGAAAGTAAAATCCAAGCAGCCGAGATGAAATTTTTAAGAAGAGTAAAAGGCTGCACTAGAATGGACCAGATAAGAAACGAGGATATCCGTGAAGAACTGCAGATCTACTCCATAAAAGAAAAGATATTTAACAACAAGACACAGCGGAAAGAACATGTAGAAAGAATGGAAGAAAGAAGATTACCAAATAAAATCTTCTATTATTTTCCAAGAGGAAGAAGAGATGTCGGACGTCCTCGGAAAAGATGGTCTTAGATCTATTAGTGAAGACGGAACAGGCAACTCTTGCCTAAACCAGGAAGTGAAAAAGAAGAAGAAGAAGAGTGTTTTCAAGTTGGTAGTTATTATTGGAAGAACACCGCATACAAAGAAGCATTTATATATGTTGAAAAAGCAGCTGGAGAAATTGGACTTCTATAAATGAAAACAAAATGAAGTACAGTATATACATGGAATTCTCAGATATTAAAGATAGAGTTATAAATAAAATCTTTGAAGTTAATAAATATACATTTGGGAAAGTATTTTTTTCCCAAATGCCCCAGGTTATCATTTCGACATTTCTGGTGTTCTCCCCTGGCATGGCGTACTTGTAACCCACTTCTGAGGTTGGGGCGCTAGAAAGTCGGGGTTACGCTGCCCCGATGACATGAGAGTTGATGATGATGGTAATGATGCGCCAGGAGAGGCCTTAAACTAAACTTATGCTAATTAGGCGAATATGATATTGATGATAATGGTGACCAAATGGTGTTCGGGGACCGTTCGGGCCTTAATGTTTCCTCACATTTATCTTACAGGTGAGGAAGAACCCCGTAAAAACCTTACCCACGAAATTTGTCCGGACCGGGGATCGAACCCGCGCCGCTGCGTGACAAGGCAGCACGCTTTCTCGAGACCACAGCAGTGGACTGCATTTGAGAAAGTAGGAAAATGTAAATATTTGGGATCAGTAATACTTACTTACTCACTGACACTATCGAACCCGTAGGTTCATGACGCGCGGACATAAGCTCCCCATACATCCCTATCCTGAGCTAATGCTTTCCAATCATACCCTGTGTAATCTACTTCCCTCAAATCATAATGTTATTCTCCCACCTCATTCTTGGTCTACCAACTGGGCGTTCTCCTTCTGGTTTTCCTTCAAGAAGCTTCCATGCATATCTTTCATTCCCCGCACGTGCCACATGTCCTGCCCACCGCAGTCTACGAGACTTAACTGTTCTTATTATATCTGGCTTTCTATAAAGACCATGTAGTTCATTGTTATGAAGTCTTCTCCATTCACCTGTCAGTTTTGGGATCAGTAATAACACAAGATAATAGAATAAGTGTTGAAATTAATCATAGACATGGATATAAGCTCTCCATACATCCCTATCCTGAGCTAATGCTTTCCAATCATACCCTGTGTAATTCACTTTCCTCAAATCATAATGTTATTCTCCCAACTCATTCTTGGTCTACCAACTGGGCGTTTTCCTCCTGGTTTTCCTTCAAGTAGCTTCCATGCATATCTTTCATTCCCCATACGTGTCACATGTCCTGCCCATCGCAGTCTACGAGACTTAACTGTTTTTATAATATCTGGCTTTCTATAAAGATCATGCAGTTCATTGTTAGGTTGTCTTCTCCATTCACCTGTCTGATTTGGGATCATTAATAACACAAGATAATAGAGTAAGTGCTGAAATTAATCATAGACTATTATTAGGAAATATGTGAGAATCACATGTAAATTTTGAAGTAACACATGACAATTAAAGGTTCTTCCATGCTTCCAAAGTGATACAAAGACTGTTAAAAAGATTTTCAAGTGCCCACTTGCCAAAATGTTATAGAATATGAACAAACTCATACATAACAAATATGTTTTATTTATTTTAATTATAGAATTACGAATAAGGCTAGTAAAGTTCTTTGTGTGGAGTGTAGCATTATATGGTGCAGAGACTTGGACATTACGACGGAATGAGGAAAAGCGACTGGAATATTTGACGATGTGAATATGGAGAAGGATGGAACGTATAAAATAGGCAGACAAAATGAAAAAATAAAGATGTGCTAGACAGAGTGGGTGAAGGGAGAACAATGCTGGAACTCATAAAGAAGTGGAAAAGAAATCGGATTGGCCACTGGCTAAGAAGAAACTGCCTGCTGAAGGATGTCTTAGAAGGAATGGCCAACGGAAAGAAAGTTAGAGGCAGAAAAAGACATCAGATGGTAGACAATATTAAAATAAATGGTTTGTATGCAGATACAAAAAGGAAAGCTGAGTTGAGGAAAGAGTGGAAAATGCTGAGTTTGCAGTGAAAGACCTGCTCTTGGGCAGAGCACTATGCATGTAAGTATTTTAATTAAAACTATTACGCCACGCAGAAGCGTTACTTGTTACGTCAGTTACTTTTATTTTCTCTAATTAGTAACTAAAGTTTGTCAGAACAAAATATAATATACTATATTCTGTTCGTTGAAATAAAATTGAAAAATTCACAGCGATTAATAATTAACTAATATTCTGTAACACAATTTGTCATTCTACTTTTACGTCCGTTACCTATACCTTATCCGCTGTTAGAGTGATTCTAACATAAACAAATGCCAATTGTATCCTTCCGCCATTCGCGTAACAATCACTGTCACATTGACAGGGAGCACGTGCGAAGTATATAAGACATGTAATCGTTGAATGGAGTAGATTACAAGAAAGCTGGTGAGATTATTCACTGAACTTGTGAAATACATTTAAAATAACTGTTTTCTGATCACCAGTCAAAGTTTTGCCAGACTTCGGTTTTAAAAATTTAACAAGCGACACAGGAACAGAAGGCTCGACACCTTCTGCCATTTTGTTGCATCAGATTCGACTGAATCACGACTAAAATGGAGCATCCATATGTAATAAACTATTTTAAGTTGTAATAATTGATTAGGTACATTTTAGAATATTTTCTATGTTTTGAATATTATTATTTTCATTCATGAAGAATAAAAAGTATATTCAGAGGACATATTTTTAATTTAATGAAGGGAACTACTTTTTCGCAGACGTATTGATTCTACACCGTACGTCGGTGCCCATAATCAATGAAAAGCGAGCAGGTCACATGGTCTTGTTTTGATGAGGATCACTTTAGGAGTGGACAGACTTCATATAAAACTGTATATTTTAAGTAAAATTGGACGGCGTTATGTATCAAGCGGTTATGCACCATTTAAAGTTTAAATACATTTAAAGTTTATGTCAATCTTCACTATTTAGTGTCAATATTAATAAAATTCATTGTTAAAACCGTTGAGGTGAAGAGTCATAAAATAAAATAAGTTAAAATATACCTTCTTAGGTAAAATCCGTCGTCCTCAACTTATTAAATATGTATTCTTTATGCCTGTAGGCCTTTCAGTACATCCGTTCCATCTTCAGCAGGTCCCTCTTCGCTACAACATCCACTATGATGGTTGACACGACAACACCACATTAGGACCAGCAGCATCAACCATCATACTGGATGTTGTAGCGGAGAGGGACCTGCTGAAGATGGAACGGATGTTCGGAAAGATCTACAGGCATAAAAAATACATTATTTTATAAGTTGAGAACGGCGGATCTTACCTAAGAAGGTATTTTTTAACTTATTTTATTTTATTGTAGCGCCAAACAAACAACACTGGATAGTGCAAGTTATTTTCCTTGTTTGGCAGTTATAAATCAACAATCTAAGAGCGGGAACTTTGGTGCTTAGCTGCATGATGCATAATTTTGATTAGCATTTTTTAAGATCTGGTTTCATAGCCGTTTGTTGAAAAACAGAATTTCTGATACGACTGATGGCGTTTACAGTTTTCCTTAATAATAAGGATATATTTAAAGATTCTGTGCTAAAAGTGTGCGTACACTTACTTCATGAATAACAGATTGTATCAAAATCGCGTTTTTTATTGGCGCTTACCCGGTTGATGCATAACATCGTCCAATTATTGAAGATAAAATATTCATATTTTCTGTTAAAGAGATTGAAACATTTTTCCCCCCAAATGCTCCAGGTTTGTCTTTCGACATTCCTGGTTTCTCTCCTGGCACGGCGTACTTGTAACCCACTTCTGAGGTTGTGGCGCCTGGAAGGCGGGGTTACGTTGCCCCGATGATATGATGATGATGATGATGATGATAATGGTGCGCCAGGAGAGTCCCTAATCCTAAGCTTAACCTAAGATGAATATGAATGATGATGATTGCGATGGCCATATGATTTCGGGGACCGTTTGGGCTTTAAAGTTTTCTTGACATTTGTCTTACAGGTGAGGAAAAACCCCGATGAAAAGCTCAACCAGAAAAACTGTCCCGACCGGGGATCGAACGCGGGTCCGCTGCGTGACAAGGCAGAACGCTACCCCGATAGCACAGCGGTGGACAGATTGAAACATATATATATATATATATATATATATATATATTTGTGGGTTGTGTGTGTGTGTGTGTGTGTGTGTGTGTAATTATTTTCAAGAGAAAAATATACTACTCTCTGAAAGCTAAAAAATTAAAATTTTGTTTTCTTGCAATTTTTACCATGGTTTCACCGCCTTAACTTTTAGCTCGTAAAAACCCTTTCCTTGCTTATTGATCACTATAACTGATAGAAGTTAAAATTTCCATTATTATTATTGTTATTATTATTATTATTATTATTATTATTATTATTATTATTATTATTAGCATCATCATCATCATCATCATAAGATAGAATGGTATGGTCATATAAGTAGGGTGCCAGAGACGAGAATACCCAGAAAAGCTTTTGAAAGGATTCCACCTGGAAAAGGAAAGAGAGGTCGACCTAGATTTAAATGGATGAATGATATAAGAAGAGTACGAGGGAGATAGACTGGAAGAATTGGAATGGGAAGATAATAATAATAATAATAATAATAATAATAATAATAATAATAATAATAATAATAATCATCATCTTCATTCATGGATTAGGTCTGTTGACCCGTTCCGACTTCAGCCCATCTCTTTCTAGGTCTGCCCACATCTCGGGTGCCTTCAGGTTTGTATTTTGTTATTTGTTTTGGATATCTATCTTCATTCATTCTGTCTATGTGTTGCTTCCATTTTTGTCTATATGTATCCATTTTATCAGTTATGGCAAATATTTCAAGTTCCTGTCTTATTTCTGTGTTCTTGATTCTGTCTTCCTTAGTGCACCTTTTAACAGATCTCAAAAATTTCATTTCTGCTGCCGTTATCCTACTTAGGTCTTGTTTTTTATGTATCCAGGCTTCTGAACCATAGAGCAGTACCGGTACTGCCAACATTTTATAAAATTTCAGTTGGGTCTCTCTTGTTGTTTTGTTATTTAGTGTTCGTTTTATCGTACCACATATTCCCTGGAATTTTGCTATTTTATTATTTATATCATTATCATAATTAAATGAAATGTCACATCCTAGATAATTGAGATGGTCACCTGTTCTATGACTTTGTTTCCTATTACTATTTTCGATCTGATTTGATTTTTCCCTTGGAATGCCATTACCTTAGTTTTTTCTATGGATATTTTGAGATTATATTGTTCACATATATTATGTAGTTTAAAAATATTCCTTTGAAGTTCGTCTTCTGTATTTGCTATTATTACCTGGTCATCAGCGTATAATAATGTTTCAAGTAGTGTGTTTTATCTAATTTTATTCCTTTATTTGTTTCTTCGTTCCATTTTTTATTATATCATTGATGTATAGGTTAAATAATACTGGAGAGATACTGCATCCTTGATAATAATAATAATAATAATAATAATAATAATAATAATAATAATAATAATAATAATAATAATAATAATAATAATAATAATAATAATAATAATAGCATTATTTTACTTGGCAGAGTTAAGGCCTTAAGATCTTGTCTGCCACTCAACCAGTTTTAAAATAAAAAAAAATAGTCTTACATCTAAATTACAATAAACATAAACAATTACATGATATAAATAGAATATGCTTTCAAGTCTTATACGAGAATTTTCCGGAAGAAGCTGGAGGGAACATTTTCTATAGGATCGTAACAGGCCTTGGCCTAATACTTGGAAGGAAGAAGAAGAAGATAATCAATATTTATAATGTATTTTGATTTACTCTAGATTTAACGAATTTAATGTATAATACATACAAGATATATAAAAAAACGAGAAAAAATTATTGACAAGAAGAATGGAGAAAAGAGACAAAAAATTAAAACGCTTTGGACACACAAAGATGTTTTATTGTATTATAAATCTGTTTATAAATTTATTATTATTATTATTATTATTATTATTATTATTATTATTATTGATATGAAATATCTCATAATGACTGACTACTGAAATTGCTGTTTGAAAAAATAAATTATAAGAGGTTGTAAAATGAACCTATTTTGATATCCGATCATTTTGTTTGCGTGATGAAAGTATTTTCCTGTGAGTCTTCTCTTATCTAAAAACAGTGACGTATTCAGCTTTTTAATAAAAATCGATATACGAGTTACATAGAGAAACTCTTCCTGCTAAACAGAATAACAAGAGGAATTTGGAAATAAGTAGATGACAGATGACGATACGGAAAGAATGATTTTCCATATAAAAGTTCCTAGAAGCTACATGCAGAGCTATCTGGGCAATTTCCATACAACTTCCAACATCCAACTTCTGCCTCTGAGTAGATAAAGAAGATTCCTGCCATATCGGCATTACAATCGATTTGATAACACTGGCCCGCTCGCCGCAGTCTCTGCATTGCACCAAGCCAGGGGTATGAGCTATAACGCGTCTTCCAGGCGCCACTCATTGATACGCCGGAGTCACGGCAGTTTTCCCTAACTGCTGAATGGTTCACCCCACCATTACTATCTGCCCCACTTTCAAGCAACCTGTCAAAACTTATTCCAATAACACAATTCTGACTAAAGTATTAATAACAATAATAATAGTAATAATAATAATAATAATAATAATAATAATAATAATAATAACAATAATAATAGTCTATGGAGCAGAAACATTAATTTTGAACAGAAAAAAAGATATCGAAAATATAGTGAAAAAAGAATGCAAAATTATAAGAAAAGTTTTAGGTCCACAAGTCATAGGTGAAGCATTTAGACTCAGAACTAAAAAGGAAATAAAATATATACAGACATTCATAGTGATATTAGAAAAGAAGGTTAAAATTTTATGGCCATATTAAACGAATGAACTCAAATAGGCTTACAAAACAGATAATGGAATTCTACGAAAACAGAAGTAAAGCTCCAGTGGATACTATGAAGTGGATTGATTAAGTCAAAAAGGACTTAAAATTGGCAGGAATTACTAAAGAAGATATCCCAAACAGAGATATATTTAGAATTAAGGTGAATAAGTGGCAAGTTGACCAAGAGGACAAACCGAAGAAAAAAACTGGAACAACTTGGACAGATGATAGAAAACAAGCTCATAGCAAAAGAATGAAAGAAATTTGGGCTCAAAGGAAACGCCTCTAAGTACTTTGCGTAGTCCTACATGGTCGCATCCGCAATAAAAAAAAATAGATAGTTAGATCATCGGTTGATTAATGTCTTTGACATCGTCCGATTCCTAATAGCCAATTTTGTCGCTCCATTCAATCTCCTGGTTGTATGATTCTCCTTCATGTATAAACATATTCCCTGACTCCAGGAGGTTTTCTGACCGGTTTATCTCGATTAGGTTTTTTAGCATTGCAATTTTTTTTCTCGTGCGAAGGAGTTGGCTACTGCATCAACCCCCAACCTGGAGGACCAGTGATTTTTTTCAGGAGACCATCCTTAGATCAGTTGCTTTCACTACAGCTAAGAGACTGATCTGCCCTTTTGGGAAGAATTTGACAGAAAATATGATAATAATAATAATAATAATAATAATAATAATAATAATAATAATAATAATAATAATAATGATAACAATCTAACTAACTCATTGGCACTGTCGATATCTAAGGTTCATGACCGCGCGCACATAGCTATCCATACATCCCTATCCTGAACTAATGTTTTCCAATCATCCTCTGTATAATCTACTTCCCTCAAATCATAGTTAATGTTATTCTCCCACCTCATTCTTGGTCTACCAACCGGGCGTTTTGCCTCTGGTTTTCCTACAAGAAGCTTCCATGCACGTCTTTCATTCCCCATTAGTGCCACATGTCCTGCTCATCGCAGTCAACGAGACTTAACTGTTCTTATTATATCTGGCTTCCTATAAAGACCACGTAGTTCATTGTTACGTGGTCTTCTCCATTCACCTGTCTGTTCATCTCTCTTTGGTCCAAAAATGTTCCCAAGTACTTTATTCTCAAATACTCGTAACTCATTTCTTCCCGTA
Organism: Diploptera punctata; assembly: GCA_030220185.1. Lineage (NCBI taxonomy): Eukaryota > Metazoa > Arthropoda > Insecta > Blattodea > Blaberidae > Diploptera > Diploptera punctata. The sequence goes on from JASPKZ010008157.1 coordinate 75,971, forward strand.
AAGCAAGAGTCCATGTTTCGCATCCATATAATATAACTGGTATTGGTTGGTTTGGACATTTGATAAGAATGGAAGATCAGAGACTGGTCAAAAACTCTACAAATGGAAACCTATAGGAGACAGAGTTGTTGGAAGACCGAAGATCAGTTGGGAGAATGACACAATGAATGATCTGAGGAAAATAAAAGTGACTAGTTTGAATATGGCAAGAGACAGATTGGCATGGAGGAGGATTGTTGAGAAGGCCAAAACTTTCACTTTTTGTCGTGCCTTAAGATGATGATGATGATGATGATAACAGGTAGAATAATAGTTTTATATATTTTCAGTTTAATGTTTTTTTGAAAGGAGTTGAGACATCAAGAGTCTCTGCAATGCATAATAGCATACATTTCCAGAATTGAGCCTATGTTTAATTTCTTTGTGCATCTCATTCCTATTTGTGATTATTGTTCCTAGGTATTTGAATTCAGCCACTTCCTCAACATTTCCCTCATTTGTCATTAGCTGTCCATTTCCATTATATAATGTATTTCTATGTGTGACCATATATTTAGTTTTATTGATATTTACTTGCAGTACGAATTTCTTAGTATTACTCAATAGTGTGTGCGTGTTGGCCTTTAGTATCTCCTCGCTATCTGCCAATAGTAATACATCATCAGCATAAACTAACAGCTTATTAATACGATTCTATAAAGATTTGATGGCGTGCTTTAGTAAAAAATTAAATAGTAGAGGAGATAGTGCATCTCCTTGCTTCAACCACTTCTTCGTTTGTAATTAAGTGTATAATTCTATTATATAATGCATTTCTATGTGTGGTCATACATTCAGTTTTAATGAATTAAAACAGAAATACCTTAAGGGAAAAAAGTATGGTAAAAAAGAGACAAAACGGAAATGCTGGTAGAAAAACTGAAAGTACAAAAGATACGGAATGCAAATACCGTGAGAAAAAAGAGACAGAGCAGAAATACCTTAAGTAAAAAAAATATAAAAGAGACGAAACTGAAATACCCCAAGAAAAAAAACTGAAAGTACAACATTCAGAATTAATTATTTGATTTGAAGATTTGCTTTACTCACGATCAGTGTTTATAGTATTATCTGCGATCGCGTGCTTGCATCAGATCATATCGCCATCGTCAGATTTGCGCAAAATAACGTCCTTGACCCAGCTACAAAACAAGTGGTTTTGGTATTTCCCGGAATGTTAAAACAAAAGTGGCTTTTATCGAAGCCAGTGGAAAGCTTTTACAATACTTGCCTGAATCCTCTCTCGTCCATACAAATCAAACTGTATTCATAGTACTTTTTTTTAAGAATAATTGAAAGAAGCGCGCAGAAATATACATAAGGTAGTAGTAGTAATTTTTTATGACTATTTAACTCATGTCCAAATAGCATTCAATGACCAATCACATTTCGATGATTTTTTAATTACAACCAATCACAGTCGTGTCTCACCTCGAATTTATCAAACAAGTTTATCATAAGTAATGCCACGAGTGATTTCCAAATTACCGATAAATTCACGACTCACGAAGTGAGGAGTGAATTTATCTACAGAATTTGGAAATCAAGAGTGGCATTTGTTACGGCTATTTAACGAACAAAATTAAGCTGTTTACTCACAAATCATTATTTAACTATAGTTATTTTAAAATATTTATATATTTAATATAAACGGCGATGTTTGAAAACAAATGAGAAGCGATAGGTACGCTTCATCTGATTCTTTTGTTTATCAATGCAACCAGATCATACTATTTATTGCCAAAGGAACGCAATATTGTAAGAATGCTCTCTAGTGGAGAAATAATGAAACACATCAAACTGCATATTAATTCATTTCTGATGTCGTATGATGTAACTATGACAAGTATATTTTTCTGGAATGTTATTACCTGGGAAAAAATACATTTAAGAAAGTGCAAACAGTGGTTTCTTTTTTTGGTGGTATAATCAATTGCTACAAATGTTCTTATATTAACTCCCGCATGCGGCATGTGTTGACATTCATTCACTATATATACAATCTGGTACCCGTATTTCTCGTGGGTTCAGTCACTGCAAAATAATGGTCAGACCTGTTCAGAATATTAAAAAGGAGGAGCCTTCTTTAATATGGTAATTATAACACTGATAAATATTTCGTGAAACACGACTCTGATTGGTTGTAAAACAGAAATCATTGAAACGTGATTGGCCATTGAGTCCCATTTGGGGCATGAGTTAAATAGTCATATTAAAGATAGCTCCTTTTTAACATTCTGAATATTTTGCAGTGACTTACCCTGTAAGAAATATGGCTACCAGATTGTATATATAGTGCATGAATGTCAACACATAGCGCATGCGGGAGTTAATATATAAACATTTGTAGCAATTGATTATACCACAAAAAAAAAAAGAAACCACTGTTGCACTTTCTTAAACGAATTACTTTCCAGTAAATGACGTTGCAGAAAAATATGATTGACCTACTTACATCATAACACATCAGAAATTAATGAATACCTGTAATGTTGATTGTAAATTTTTCCACTAGGGTGCATTCTTACAATATTGTGATCCTTTGGCAATAAATAATATGATCTGGTTGCAGTGATGAACAAGCGTAACAACCGTTTCTCATCTGTTTTCAAACATGGCTCCTCATTTGTTTTCAAACGTTGCCGTTTACTTTAAAAATATAAATGCTTTAAAATAACTATATTTAAATAATGAGTTGTGAGTAAATAGCTTAATTTTATTTATTAAATAGTCCTAACAAATCCCACTCTTGTTTTCCAAATTCTCTAGACAAATTTACTCCTCAGTTCGTGAGTCGTGAATTTATCGACAATTTGGAAATCACTCGTGGCATTACTTATGAATATTTAACTCATGTCCCAAATGGGAGACAATAACCAATCACATTTCAATTATTTTTTATTTACAACCAATCACAGTCGTGTTTCGCCTAGAATTTACCAACTAAAGTTTATCATAATAAAGAAAGCACCTTCTTTTTAACATTCTGAATAGGTCATAGCATTATTTTGCAGTGACTGAATCCGTAAGAAATACGGCTACCAGACTGTATATATAGTGCATGAATGTCAAGACGTAGCGCATGCGGGAGTTAATATAAAAACATTTGTAGCAATTGATTATACCACCAGAAAAAGAAACCACTGTTTGCACTTTCTTAAATGTATTTTTTCCCAGGTAATAACATTCCAGAAAAATATAATTGTCATATTTACATCATAGGACATCAGAAATGAATAATATAGAGTTTGATGTGTTTCATTTATTTCTCAACTAGGGTGCATTCTTACAATATTGCTTTCCTTTGGCAATAAGTAATATGATCTGGTTGCAGTGATGAACAAAAGAAGCAGATGAAGCGTACCAATCGTTTCTCATTTGTTTTCAAACATCGCCGTTTACATCAAATATATGACTATTTTAAAATAACTATATTTAAATAATGATTTGTGAGTAAACAGCTTAATTTTATTCGTTAAATGGTCCTAACAAATGCCACTCTTGATATACAAATTCTCTAGATAAATTTACCCTCACTTCGTGAGTCGTGAATTTATCGATAATTTAGAATCACTCGTGGCATTACTTATGATAATATATGTTAAAAGAGATATGAACACACAGGTAAATGGAAAAGGCTACATGATTTTTTGGAAAACCAGATTTAATAAGAACATTTAAGTCTCGTAGAATCACTTTAAGGGAGGAAAGGAGATTACGAGTATTTGAGAATAAAGTTCTTAGGAGCATTTTTGGACCAAAGAGAGACGAACAAACAGATGAATGGAGAAGACTGCATAACAGTGAATTTCATGATCTTTATAGGAAGCCAGATATAATGAGAACAGTTAAGTCTCGTAGTCCGCGATGGGCAGGACATGTGGCACGAATGGGAATGAAAGACGTGCATGGAAGCTTATTGTAAAAACCTTAGAGGGAAAACGCCTAGTTGGTAGACCAAGAATGGGTGGAGATTATCGTTAACTATGAATTGAGGGAAGTAGATTATACAGAGAATGATTGGAAAACATTGGCTCAGGATAGGGATATATGGAGAGCTTATGTCCGCGCGGCCATCAACCTACGGGTTCGATAGTGCCAGTGAGTTAGTTAGTTAGGATGCGTTGACAGGACATGTGACACGAATGGGGAATTAAAAGAGCAACATGGAATATTTTATGGAAAATCCAGAGAGAAAGCTAGGAATGAGGTGGGAGAATAGCATTAGCAATAATTTAAAGGAAATAGATTATACAGAGAAGATTGAAAAGCTTTAGCTTAGAATAGGGATGTATGGAGAGCTTACGTCTGCGTGGCCATGGACCTACGGGTTCGATAGTGTCATGAGTTATTTATACTCTAAGAATATAGGAGTAATTTTTAAGAAAAATGTAGTACTAGAAGGCTGTCTTATTTTTATGCAGGTAGTACTATTATTAGCAATGCTTCGCTGAAAACACCTTCCTACGAGGCCGGCGGACGATGTGTGGGCGCTGCTATTTCCACTGTCTAACGATGTAAATATACACACGCGTTCAGCATTTCAATCTTAAATAAACACCAGCGTACTAAAGTTCAAATGTCATCTCAATGTTTCATTTACATGGGAATTCCTATTCAACAATTCACGTAAGTTACTAAATTTAACAAACGCATACGAAATAATAATAATAATAATAATAATAATAATAATGATGATAATAATAATAATAATGATACGATAATAATAATGATAATGATAATGATGATAATGATAATAATACTAATGATAATAATAATGATAATGATAATAATGATGATAAGTAATAATAATAATAATGATAACGATAATAATAATGATAATGATAATGATAATGATAATAATAATGATAATAATAATAATGATAATAATAATAATAATAATAATGATTAATGATAATATTAATGATAATAATAATAATGATGATAATAAATAATAATGATAACGATAATACTAATGATAATGATAATAATAATGATGATAATCATGATAATAATGATGATAATAATAATGATATTCCTGATAATAATGATAATAACTAATAATGATAATGATAATAATAATAATAATAATGATAATAATAATAATAATAATTAATAATGATAATAATAATAATAATGATAATAATGATAATAATAATAATGATAATAATAACAATAATAATAATGATAATAATAATAATAATGATGATAATAATAATCATAATAATGATAACGATAATAATAATGATAATGATAATAATAATGATGATAATAATAATAATGATAATAATAACAATAATAATAATAATAATAATAATGATAATAATAATAATGATATGATAATAATAATAATATATTAATGATAACGATAATGATATAATGATAATGATAATAATAATGATAATAATAATAATGATAATAATAATGATAATAATGATAATAATAATAATGATAATAATAACAATAATAATAATGATAATAATTAATGATAATAATAATAATAATGATAACGATAATAATAATGATAATGATAATGATGTAATAATGATAATAATAATAATAATGATAATAATGATAATGATAATAATAATGATAATAATTATAATGATGATAATAATAATAATAATGATAACGATAATAATAATGATAATGATAATAATAATAATAATAATAATGATAATGATAATGATAATAATAAATAATTGCAAGTGAAAATTGGACTCTTAACCGTTCAGACAGAAGGAAAATAGAAACTGCAGAAATGAAGTTCCTACGTTCAGTAGCGGGTGTGACAATTTTGGACAAGAAAAGAAGTGAGGATATTAGGAATGACTTAAATATTTTCAATTTAACAAATAGAATTGACAACATGAGAAACAACTGCTATGAACATGTCAAGAGAATGTCTACAGATAGAATCCCTCAGCTGTTACTAAAGTACAAACCAATAGGACATAGAAATGTTGGACGCCCATTTACTAGATGGGAGGATTCATTAAATCCTACTTGATGTGAAAACAGGTCAAAAGGCCTAATTTCATGAAGCAGAATAATAATAATAATAATAATAATAATGATGATGATAATAATGATGATTATAATGAAAATAATAATAATAATAATAATAATGATAATAATAATAATAATAATAATAATAATAATAATAATAATAATAATAATAATAATTATAACTAATAACAATAATAATAGAAGGTAAAGTGATCCCACAACAGGCCTCAGGAGGCCTTTGGGGTAGTAGGAGGTTAAGGCTCCCACTTTTTCTAGACAATCGGCACTTGATGTCAGCCGGGTTGTCAGCCCTGCGTGACGGCCGCCTTTACCCCAGAACAAGCGTCTGAGACTCAGCTCTAACGGAAATAATAATAATACTAATAATAATAATACTACTAATAATAATAATAATCATAATAATAATACCAATACTAATAATAATAATAATAATAATGATAATAATGATAATAATAATAATAGTAATAATAATTTTATATTTGTATATGGTGGGATAAGCATATTTGGAAAGACACAAAACATATATTGGTAAAACATTGGTGGAATCTGTTGCAATGTACGGAAGTGAGGTATGGACAATCAATAAGTACTACAAGAAAAGATTAATAGCTCTAGAAATGAATTATTTACGCAGAAGTGCCAGAAAGTCTAAATTAGAACATGTAACAAATAAGGAAATTAGAAATATAATGGAAGCAGACGAAAGCATAATTGAAAGAATTGAGGAGAAGGAATTAAAGTGGTTAGGACATGTTTTAAGAATGGAAGATGAGCGATGGCCAAAGCAACTATATCAATGGCATCCGACCAGAAGGAGGAAGAGAGGGAGACCGAAGTTAACATGGAAGGAAAATATGAAGACATTAATGCAATCAAGAGGGCTAAGCATTGAAGATGCCCAAGATCGTAGGCTTTGGAGATTTGGCACGGGAAGACGGCAGCAGCTGTAAAAACCCGAAGATAGATAGATATTTATATATGGATTTTTCAATGTTTACATATATTTCTGTGCCTAAAGTTTTATTTTCCATCTCCACTGGTCTCTATTCATCCACTCCATTTCCTCCAGTCCTCTTGTTCTAATTCCAGTTCTTATTTCTTGCAGCCACAAGTTTCAAGGTCTTCTTCTCCATCTTCTTCCAGGTGGACACCATTACAATGTTTTTCCTGGGTAACCTTTCTTCTTGCATTCGCCGTACATGCCCATACCAATTTAATTGCTTGTATCTTATATAATCTACTACTGAATTAAAATATATATGTAGTCAATATGCCCATTTCACCAATTAATGTTTTAAAATGGTCAACAAGTTTCTACAGCCAAGCTGTCATTCTCAAGACCAGATATTGACTGAAGACAGAATTGATAATAAGTAAAGAAACAAATTCAGTTAAAAACAAACTACGTCACATGACGCAATCATTCATAAGTGAACAATAAAACATACTAAAACTAATCCTCTTTTGTTTCAATTAGAGAAAAGAGGGCGCTGTACGGAATAGGGCCCTTGTCTTTATTCATTATTTTATCCTTATTTTTATAAATTTCCAAACTTTAATAAAGACAAGGGCCCTATTCCGTACAGCGCCCTCTTTTCTCTAATTGAAACAAAAGAGGATTAGTTTTAGTATGTTTTATTGTTCACTTATGAATGATTGCGTCATGTGACGTAGTTTGTTTTTAACTGAATTTGTTTCTTTACTTATTATCAATTTTGTCTTCAGTCAATATCTGGTCTTGAGAATGACAGCTTGGCTGTAGAAACTTGTTGACCATTTTAAAGCATTAATTGGTGAAATGGGCATATTGACTACATATATATTTTAATATTATATCACCAAGAAGATCACTTGTGTATTAAATACTACTGAATGTCTAATATTCATTTTTAATAATAATGTTTTATTTATATACAGAATTTTAATGTTTACACATCTTTCTGTGCCTAAAGTTTTATTTTTCTTCTCCACTCGTCTCTCTCCATTCAATCCATGTCCTCCAGTTCTCTTGCTCTCATTACAGTTCTTATTTCCTGAATCCACGAGTTTCGAGGTCTTCCTATCCTCCTTCTTTCCAGGTGGACACCATTCCAATGTTTTCCTTGATAATCTTTCTTCTTGCATTCTTCGTACGAATTTTAATAATAATAATAATAATAATAATATTCTGATAATATGAATTTCTCTACAACGTAGTAGCTTTCCTACAACGCATAGTAAATTTTACTCTACCATAAATCCCTATTCTCTGCATCACTCTCTGTTAATCCTCTCGATACCATACTTCTATGCACCCCTTGAACCCACTGTTCTTTTGGTCTCCCCTTTCTCCTGCTGTCCTCCGCTTAACTTAGGTAACGTGTCATCTGACATCCTCTTTACGTGGCCCCCAAACCATTTTCGTCTACTTTCTACAATTACTTGTAGAATATCTATATGAACATCCATTATTTCTATGATTTAGCATTTATAATTTTGTCTCTTCTTGTATTTCTAGAAGCGCTCCTCCAGAAGTCCATCTCTGTCACAAATAGTTTATGTGCTTGCTCTCTGCTTAATGTCCACCTTATCATAAAATAGTTTACTCTACACCAATGAACTATAATTAAGTTTTTTTAGTTTTTTTTCAGAATAATAATCATCATCACCTTCACTTCATGGTTTAGACGATTCGCCTCTTCCGAATTCACAGTGATTCCTTCCATTTCTTCCTAGGTCTTCCTACATTCCTTAATCTCTTTGGTTTATAATGATATGCTAGCTTGGGCAATTATTATTAGGCATATAATAATAATAATCATCATAATTATTATTATTATTATTAATTTTCACACTGGAGTCAAATTATAAAACAATACGAAAATAGGTAACAACTTACGATTATGTTTGATTTATTTTCACTGCACTACGACACGTTTAAAGAAGCTGGCTTCAGAAATTAGATTTTTCCAACTTGATAAAATAAATATTCATTCCGTGAACCAAGCTAAAATGGGACCATAATTTGATGATAGAAGTTGGGATGATAATGGACCCTGTAATGCATAATAGCATGCATTTCCAGAATTGAGCCTTTGTTCAATTTATTTGTTGCTCCGCATTCATGTATGTAATTATTGTTCCTAGATATTTGACTACCAATAGAACAAGTAACACACTTTAATTATTTAGGTAATAATATATCACAGTTTCATAATCAAAAAGATGTGGAAACAAATTTAGAATAATATAACAGATTAAATTGTATATTTAGGAGAAATTTTGGAAAACAAATGAGGAAAGAAATTCAATTGAGACTTCATAATGCCATAGCCAAACCTGCTCTACTATACGGAAGTGAATGCTGGACACTTCGAGCAAAAGATAAATCCCGCATTAATAGTTCACAAATGAGATTCCTCCGATCACTAACTGGAGTAACATTAAGAGATAGAATGAAAAGTGATGAGATAAGGATGCAGTGGAATAGTAGGGAAATGGTTGAACACATACAAAATTATCTGATTAAATGGTTCCAACACGTCCAGAGAATGTCAAATTCCCGTTTACCAAAGATGATTTACCACCTCAACCCTAAAGGCAAAAGAGACCTCGGAAGACCCTTCAACCGATGGAAAGATCAGTTTTTGCAGTCGCAGAACGGGCATCATCACCCAATACTGCATTCGGAAGAAGAAGAAGAAGAAGATATTTGACTTTAGCTACTTCTACAAAATTTCCGTCTTTGTCATTAACTGTCCATTTCCATTATATAATGCATTTCGGTGTCTGACTATATTTTTAGTTTTATTGATATTTAATAAACTATTGATTTTCTTGGTGATAAAATCGTAAAACATTAGTCAATGTACCTAATTCACCAATTGAAAATTAAAAGACTCAACATGTTTCAACAGCGAAGCTATCATTTTCAAGACTAAATATTGACAGTCAATGTTTAGTTTTGAAAATGACAGCTTCACTGTTGAAACATGTTGACTCTTTTCATTTTCAATTGGTGAATTGGGTACATTGACTACATGTTTTAGTTTTATTGATGTTTACTTCCAGTCCCAATTTCTTAGTGTTACTCAATGGAGTGTGTGTGTTGGCCATTAATATCTCCTCGCTATCGCCTAATACATCATCGGTATAAACCAACAGTTTATTAATACCACTTAATTGCAGATATTTCAATTAGGTTTCTGGTGACTATTTAACTCATGTCCCAAATGTGAGTCAATGACCAATCACGTTTCAATGATTTCTGTTTTACAACCAATCAGAGTCGTGTTTCACGAAATATTTATCAGTGTTATAATTACCATATTAAAGAAGGCTCCTCCTTTTTAATATTCTGAACAGATCTGACCATTATTTTGCAGTGACTGAGCCCATGAGAAATACGGCTACCAGATTGTATATATAGTGCATGAATGTCAACACATGCCGCATGCGGGAGTTAATATAAAATATTTTGTAGCAATTGATTATACCACCAAAAAAAGAAACCACTGTTTGCACTTTCTTAAATGTATTTTTCCCCAGGTAACAATCCAGAAAATATAATTGTCATATTTACATCATACGACATCAGAAATGAATTAATATACAGTTTGATGTGTTTAATTTTTTCTCCCACTAGAGAGCATTCTTACAATATTGCGTTCCTTTGGCAATAAATAGTATGCTCTGGTTGCAGGAGTTGATAAACAAAAAGAAGCATATGAAACTGTACATATCGTGTTCGAATTTGTTTTTCAAACATCGCCCGTTTAACTTAAACATATTTTTATAAATTTATTTAAAATAACTATAGGGACAATAATGCTTTTGGGGTAAACAGCTTAATTTTATTCGTTAAATAGTTCCTAACAAAATAGCCACTCTTTTGATTTCCTTCAACATTCTATAGATAAAATTGGAAATCAATAGTGGCATTACTTATGATAAATTAAAGTTTAATTTATTGATTTTTTTGTGAGCCAGCAGCAACAGAGAGGGGTGGTGTGTGTGTTTTATAATCGTGTCAGGGCTGGCTAGATTTGTAGCTAAATGCCCCATGTTGTGGCCAGGGGGAAGACAGGACCATACTCTAATCGATAACTGCCAAAATGGCTGCCCCACATTCTGCAACACGGGGCGTGTAAGCCGGAAGCACTCGGGGAGGGGTTGCGTACCAGCGTTCCCTGAAGAGTGTCTTATAAAAGTTTGACAATAACATTTGTTAAATCTATACAATTTCAAGTCACCCTCTCGAGGATCAAATTCACCACCTCATCTCAAGACTATGGCCATAATAAAGTTGGCGCCAGGAAATAAAATCAATGTAGGAAACAATTACAAAAACAACAAAGGAAATAAGTTGGATACCACTCACCTTAAATATAACTCATTCACTGTTATTTTCGAACCCGTAGCTTCATGCCCGCACGGACATAAGCTCTCCACACACCCTTATCCTTACCTTAAGTTCGACATAATTAAAACATATTCCTCTATATTTCAATCTACCGATGAGGGAGATCTAAATCATAACAAGTCACAAGTAATTCTAATGGGACAACAAAGACTGCTTACAAACTTTGACATATCTACACTTCCAAACATTACTATAAATAATATAATTATCCCTTATTCTCCTTCAGTAATAGATCTTGGACTACATCTAGACGCGAATTTAACCTGGCAAACACAAGTGAAACACATATGTAAAAAGACTTTCTCCATCTTACATTATCTTAGACGTTTAAAGAATTTTCTCCCAGTTTCATTAAAACAAATCCTTGTGCAGAATCGTGTGTTACCACATTTCGATTATTGTGACATTATATATAATGATCTAAACTATGACTTGTCGCAGAGACTGCAGCGTGTTCATAATGCTTGCGTTCGATTCATTTTCAATATCCGCCGTTATGACCATATTTCCGAACACTTTAATAACCTCTCTTGGCTCCGTCTTACTGACAGACGTAAATTGCACTCTCTTTCACTACTTTTCAAGCTTCTGAATTCCTACATTCCTACTTACCTGGCGTCCAGATTTGAGAAGTTATCCTCCTACCACAATATTGACACTAGGTCACAAGATAGCAGTCTGCTAACAATTCCTCTTCATAGCACTTCCTCCTATTCTACTTCCTTCACAGTAGCCTCTGCCCGCTCCTGGAATTTCCTTCCTCAAGATATCAGGGTTTGCCGCACACTTGGCACCTTTAAGTCACGCTTATACAGTTACCTGTTGTCTAATAATTAATTTTTCTCTATTTATTTAATTTTATACTGTGTCATTAATCTTTTCCTCGTTTCTTTATATATCTTGTACATATTATATATTTAATTCGTTAAATTTAGAGTAAATCAAAATACATTATAAATATTAATTGTATTGTATTCATAACCTGTAATCGTTTATATATATAGTAATTTAGATTTAAGACTATTTTTGTTTGTTTGTATTTTATTAAACCTGGTTGAGTGGTAGACAAGGCCTTAAGGCCTTAACTCTGCCAGGTAAAATAAAGCTATTATTATTTTTTTTTCATGTGAAGCATTTTCTTGTTGGCTTCGTTTTATGAACATTTCTACGAGTTTCCCTCTTCATCATCCAACAGCAGTCGTGGAGCATTGTGGTGCTCCACCTGCCTTGGCATCTTGTTTCTAATTCCTTGAAATCTTGATGGAATCTCTCCCCATGTTTTTTGCTGTAGTCCCAAGATTCTGGGGAAAGTAGTCCAAGTGAGAATGTAGCATGTGGACCTTGAGACTGATGTTACATCCAAGTTCCTTGAATGCATTCAACATTTTGTTTACCAAGTTTTTGTAATCTGGGTTCTTTATATTACCTAGAAACTTTGTAACAACGTCTCGGAATGATTGTCACGCTAAAAACTCTTTCGAATTAATTTTACTTTCAAAAGTCTGATCACGAACCAGCTTCCTGACATCCGGGCCTGAAAATATACCTTCTCTCACTTTTGCATTGCTTAAACCTGGGAACGCTTCACTAATGTACAAGAAGCAATGCCCTTCCTTGTCCAAGGCTTTGACAAACTGTTTTCATGAGCCCTAACTTAATATGGAGAGGAGGTTAGAGAACATCAGTTACCTCAATAAAACTCTTTTTTGATATGCTTTTTGAAGAAACATTCCATTGACTTCGGGGCCACTTCTTCTTAATCCAATGTTGTGCCTTTTAGACTTAAATATAAACGTACATTTGCAGGTATTGTGAAAAAAGGTTTTTCAGAAAATTACACATAACTGAAATTCGTAAACTATAATTTCTGAGGAAATGTGATGTGATTGGATTTTTCTGAGTTCAAATTTGGGTTCTATGGGTAAGTTCCACACTAGAAACTTTCAGAAGTTCCATGCAATTAAATCATCGTTGCCCAGAGTTATCTACCGTTTGATCTGCGTTTCCGCATGCACACATGGGGCTGTCTTTTATTTTATAATATATTGCGATACAAGTGAGGTAAGCACTTCTTACTAATCGAGAAAAAGTTTGAAAAAAAACGAGGCGCTTGAACTGAGTTTTTTTTTCCCCATTTTTCGAGATCTGTTACGTGATTACCTCATGTGTATTGCATACTATTTTTTGGTCGATGTCACTAATTTTTATTAAATATAGTAATAAATGAATTAAAATATTGGTTGGATGTAAATGACTTCTATGAGAAAGAAACATTTGGTGATCGTTGCTATGTAGCTTTTCATTTGTTTTATTTTAAACAAGGAGTCCACCGTTGTGGTCCCGAGGTAGCGTGCTGCTTTGTCACGTAGAGGGCGCGGGTTCGATCCCCGGTCGGGGCAGTTTTCCTGGGTGAGCTTTTTATCGGGGGTTTCCCTCAGCTATAAGACAAATGCCAGGAAACCTTTAATGCCCAAACGGTCCCCGAAATCATATGGCCATCATCCTTATCATTATCATCATCCTTCACCAGTGTGAAAAGCAATGGGAAGCTACCACACCCTACAATTCCCTAGTAAAGCTGCAAGCATAGCATGAAAATGCTATGATTGTAGTAAAGGACCTGCCTTCGGGCAGAATCACTACGGATGGATAAACAAGGATTGTTGGCTGTGGAGACATTTTTATATGTAGTACCGTGATTAGAATCTGTTTGATAATTTTATTATGGAAGGAGTCGTGGTAGGTGATAGAAAAATTGAAGAAGCCTGGAGAGTGGGATGTTCTGCATTAATTCCGGAAAAGTCCAAAGAAACGTACGAGTTAGTATACAAATCATTCAATAAATGTTTTATTTTACTTACCGCACGTGTGCGTTTTGAGTCCATATCAGCATTGCGATTTCTTTTGTTTGCATAGCAACCAGGTTAGATGTGGGAACGTTGACTTACTTCCAGTAACAACAATATTGGCAAGTGTAAGAAATTAGTCGCATCGACCAAAAAGGAAGCAACAGGTAATATGAACAAGATGGATAGACAGATTAAGGAAAAGCGAGAGAGGTAAATAATATAAATGATGATTTAAAACAAAAACATTGATTTGATAAACAATGGAAGGACGTGGGCAGATGTAATTAATCTGCACAATTTTAAACAGTTTGTTATTTTAGACACGTCACACGCAGTAATTGATAGAATTTCCAAATCATCGTTCTTCCACACATGCAGGTCAGCTGCAATTTATTTGATATATGCGAGCAGCAACGCTGAAAATCTGCAAACTTCAATTTACGATCCTCAATTCCCAAATGAATGTATGTTTTAATCACAGTTGACACTGCCTCCAATAATTTAAAGAAACCCAATTTTAAATTTTGCTTCTGCTTTTCTGTCAGTTCTCGTGTGGGACAAGGGCACTCCATCACGGGAATTACTTCAATCTAATTTCTTCTTCTTCTTAAACTTAATTTGTAGGATTTTCATCCTGTTTATTTCCAAAATCACTCCTCGGAGGATGTGCATTCATTGTCTATCCATCTCTTGGCTGGTCTTCCTCTTGTTCTTATCCCGTCCATTGGGTTTATCTTCTTTAGCTCTTTTTGCAAGCCGTCTTCTTCCGTTCTTTCTATATGACCCTTCCAATATTTTCGTCTATCTATAATAAATTTGGTTATGTCTTGAATATGGCATTTGTCCCTAATTTCTGTGTTGTGTATTTTATCAAATAATGTTTTCCCTTGAATAGTTCTTAAGATTTTCATTTCGCATGTGCTTATTATTTGTTTAGTTTTTGTTGTATCAGCCCTAGTTTCTGCTCCATATACGATAACTGGTCGAACTATCGTTTTATATATGCGGGTTTTGCTTTCTATTGACATATGTTCGTTGCGCCAAATTAAAGCTTTCATATACCCTGATATTTGTGCTGCTTTATCAGCTTGTTTCTTTATTTGTTTTATTAAATTTTTAGTGTTTGTTATTAATACACCAAAATAACTAAATTCTGACACTTGTTCTATAATTTTTCTTTCCACTTCTAATTTGCATCTTACTGGTTCTTTTGATATTGTTAAACATTTTGTCTTATTGGCGTTAATTTCCATATTGTATTTTCTGGCATTTATATTAAATTTAATTACGCTTAAGATTAAATTAAAATACTTCAAACCTCACCGCATATCCAGTCTTCTAATTATACTGAAGTTTCAAAGCCTTGGCAGCTTCATCTTCAGTAATTACTCATCGACTGATGTTATTTGATATTTAATATTAAATTTATCACTTCTCACTCAATGACAAATAAAATTTGAAGAGAAAAAAATATGTATTGACTTAGGCTTTCACGGCCGGAGTTGCTATGAAAATGCTATGATTGCAGTGAAAGACCTGCCCTCGGGCAGAATTACTATGGATGGATGTCATAAAATGAAATAAGTTAAAATACCTTCTTAGATAAAATCCGTCGTCCTCACCGTTTAAAATATGTGATCTTTATGCCTGTAGGCCTTTCAGGACATCCGTCCCATCTTCAGCAGTTCATTCTTCGCTACAGCATCCAGGTTGATGTTTGATGCTGCTGGTCCTAATGTGGTGTTGTCGTGACTAAAGCTTCTTCCTGACGATATCGTATAGTGGGTTGTTTAGTCTGGGAGTGCTTTCATTTATTAAAAGCTTGTTGTCCATTTCCTTGACTATTTAACTCATGCCCCAAATGGGACTCAATGACTAATCACGTTTCAATGATTTCTGTTTTACAACCAATCAGAGTCGTGTTTCACGAAATATTTATCAGTGTTATAATTACCATATTAAAGAAAGCTCCTCCTTTTTTAATATTCTGAACAGGTCTGACCATTATTTTGCAGTGACTGAGCCTGTGAGAAATACGGCTACCAGATTGTATATATAGTGCATGAATGTCAACATATGCCGCATGCGGGAGTTAATATAAAAATATTTGTAGCAATTGATTACACCACCAAAAAAAGAAACCACTGTTTGCACTTTCTTAAATGTATTTTTTCCCAGGTAACAATCCAGAAAAATATAATTGTCATATTTACATCATACTACATCAGAAATGAATTAATATACAGTTTGATGTGTTTCATTTTTTCTCCACTAGAGAGCATTCTTACAATATTGCGTTCCTTTGGCAATAAATAGTATGATCTGGTTGCAGTGATAAACAAAAGAAGCAGATGAAGCGTACCTATCGCTTCTCATTTGTTTTCAAACATGGCCGTTTACATTAAATATATAAAAATTTTAAAATAACTATAATTAAATAATGATTTGTGAGTAAACAGCTTAATTTTATTCGTTAAATAGTCCTAACAAATGCCACTCTTGATTTCCAAATTCTGTAGATAAATTCTCTAGATAAATTATCGAAAATTTGGAAATCACTCGTGGCATTACTTATGACTATTTAACTCATGCCCCAAATGGGAGTCAACGACCAATCACGTTTCTCTGATTTCTGTTTTACAACCAATCAGAGTCGTGTTTCACCAAATATTTATCAGTGTTATAATTACCATATTAAAGAAAGCTCCTCCTTACAATATTGCGTTCCTTTGGCAATAAATAGTATGATCTGGTTGCAGTGATAAACAAATGAAGCAGTAGAAGCGTACCTATCGTTTCTCATTTGTTTTCAAACATCGCCGTTTACATTAAATATATAAATATTTTAAAATAACTATAGTTAAATAATGATTTGTGAGTAAACAGCTTAATTTTATTCGTTAAATAGTCCTAACAAATGCCACTCTTGATTTCAAAATTCTCTAGATAAATTCACTCCTCACTTCGTGAGTCGTGAATTTATCGATAATTTGGAAATCACTCGTGGCATTACTTATGATAATTTCCAGGTCTTCTAATGTGTTGATTTTAGTTGGATTTCCCTCTTTGTGTACTATTGTAAGGGTGTCTTCTATAGAGTTAATTCTATGTGAATGAACTCAATAGAAGACACCCTTCACATAGAATGAACTCAATAGAAGACACCCTTACAATAGCAGAATCAACATATTGGAAGACCTGGAAATTATCAAGGAAATAGACAACAAGCTTTTAATAAATGAAAGCACTCCCAGACTAAACAACCCACTATACGATATCGTCAGGAAGAAGCTTTAGTCACGACAACACAACATTAGGACCAGCAGTATTAAACATCAACCTGAATGCTGTAGCGAAGAATGAACTGCTGAAGATGGGACGGATGTCCAGAAATGCCTACAGGCACAAATATCACATATTTCAAAAGTGGAGGACGACGGATTTTACCTAAGAAGGTATATTTTAACTTATTTTATTTTATGATTCTCCACCTCAACGGTTTTAACAATGAATTTTATTAATATGGATGGATGGATGTATATATGGTATTTTTTTAAATGAACACATGGACATGGTTTTGTTCTATGTTGAATTTAAATGTGGAATATATAACAAAGAGAATTGCTAGTAATGTTAACATTATATCCAATGTAAAACAGCAATAGCAAGAACATTTTAGCGTAGTTTAAATAAACAGCATGCTGTGAGTGTTGCATACCCATTTCGTGTCAAGGTTTTGCTTGTAACTGAATATTCAAACCTGCTTAGAGAGAAGTAAGGCGATTGCATTGATCGAAAACTTTTCTCTTCTCTCTTACTACATCAAAAATGTTTGTTTTAGAGAATTCCGAAGTAATGAAGCTACTGAGGTAGTTCCTTCTTCTTCTTCTTCGGCTTTCCCCCACTTATAGGTTTGCCGTCTTCAGTTTCCATTTATCTCTATCATTCCAATCTCCCTCTTCCGAATTCCGATCATCCATTATAGTTCTGATGTAGGTTTTCCATTTCCATCTTGGTCTGCCACGTTTATTTCTGCCAGGGGGTGACCATTGGTATATATTTTTTGGCCATCTTTCATTTTCCATTCTTTGTACATGACCATACTATTTAAGCGTTTGATTTTTAATCAACTTAACAACAGATGTGGTGACATTCATTTCTCTCCAAAGGAATTCATTTCTTATTTTATCCTGTCTTGTTTTTTGGAGGCTTCTTATAAAATAATCAAATTCAACTGTTCTAATTTTCTTTTTGTAATTCCGTCAAAGACCAAGTTTCACTTCCATATGACAAAATATTCTGTATTATGCTCTTATAAATTTTCATTTTAGTTTCCTTGGAAATATTTTTATTCCAAATTATTCCATGTAATGTCTTAGTTGCATTTTTTGCCATTGCAATTTTAGTCTGTACATCTCTCTCACGGGTACCAAAACTTGTAATTATTGACCCAAGATATTTAAAAAAAATCACACTTCTTTATTTTCCCTGTTTCAAGTATGAGGTCATCCACATCCTTTCCCAAACACATATATTCTGTTTTCTGTAAATTTATATTCAGTCCCCATTTTTTATATTCTTCCATTAGTTTATTTATCATATATTTCATATCATCTTCATCCCCTATGAACGTATTTTAATAAAAATTGCATATCTTTATCAATCGTACTAACAGAGGAACCATTTTCACGCAGAAATCTACTTTGAAATTTCTCCCAAAAAAGAGTTGTGATGTACCAAGGCCGTGTCCAAAAAATTATGTGTCTTTTCAACTGCAAGGCATAGATATCGAAGCCAGAATCCAGCTATGTGCAATCCACTGGTACGGAGCAGGTGGACGTACCTGATTTTATGAGCTAAGTGGAGTGAGGCAGGTTGCGGCGCTGACGGCAGGTAGTGAGGGTAATCCAATCTGCCAAATTCAGGTGTTGTATTATTTCCCTATTGTTCAAATGAGAATTTTGGCGCTGAATTTTATTTCCTTGCAGGAAGAAATTTCATGATAGGTTTTTCGTCATGCAATAGTTGACAGTTCTCTTTTTAGTAAACATCGAATATAAATAATTTATTATTAATGTTATTATTATTATCATTATCATTATTATTATTATTATTATTATTATTATTATTATTATTATTATTATTATTATTATTATTATTATTATTATTATTATTATTATTATTATTATTATTATTATTATTATTGAAACTTATTTCGGTGGAAATGGATTTCTTGAGGAGAGTAGCAAGATATTCAAAATTAGAAAAAAAAACAAATACTGCCATACGAGAAAAAATTAATATGAGATATTCAATGGTAGATTATATAAGATATAAGCAATTAAATTGGTATGGGATTGTATTAATAAAATTAAATATATGATCACACATATAAATACATTTTACAATGGAAATGGACAACTAATGACACATGAGGGAAATTTTGAGGAAGTGGCTCAATTCAAATACCTAGGAACAATAATCACAAATAGGAATGAGATGCACAAAGAAATTAAACATAGACTCAATTCTGCAAATGCGTGCTATTATGCATTGCAGAGACTTTTGATGTCCCAACTCCTTTCAAAAAACGTTAAACTGAAAATATATAAAACTATTATTCTACCAGTTATATTATATGGGTGCGAAACAGGGAGTCTTACTTTAAGAGAGGAAAGGAGATTACAAGTATTTCAGAATAAACTTCTTAGAAAAATGTTAGTATAAAGGTGAGATGAACAAACAGGTGAATGGAGAAGATTACATAACAGTAAACTACATGGTCTTTATAGGAAGCCAGATATAATAAGAACAGTTAAGTCCCGTTGACTACTGCGATGTGGAGGACATGTGGGGAATGAAAGACGTGCATGTAAGCTTCTTGTAGGAAAACCAGAGGCTAAAGCCCAGTTGGTAGACCAAGAACGAGGTGGGAGAATAACATTAACTATGATTTGAGGGAAGTAGATTATACAGGGGACGATTGGAAAACATTGACTCAGGATAGGGATATATGGAGAGCTCATGTGCGCGCGACCATGAACCTACGGGTTCGATAGTGCCAATGAGTTAGTTAGTTAGTTAATTATGGGCATGTACGACGAATGCAAAAAGAAAGGTTATTCAGGAAAATATTGGAATGGTGTCCACCTGGAAGAAGAAGAAAAGGAAGATCTCGAAACTCGTGAATGCAATAAATAAGAAGTGGAATGAGAACAGAGGACTGGAGGACATGAAGTGGATGGATAGAGACGAGTGGAGAAGGATATTAAAACTTTACAAACAGAGAGGTGTGTAAAAATTGAAAATCTGTATATAAATAATAGATCATTATTATTATTATTATTATTATTATTATTATTATTATTATTATTATTATTATTATTATTATTATTAGAAGAAGAAAATTTTCTATAGGATCGTAACAGGCCTTGGCCTAATACTTGGAAGGAAGAAGAAGAAGAAGAAGAAAGCATAATTGAAACAATTGAGGAGAAGGAATTAAAGTGGTTAGGGCATGTCTTAAGAATGGAAGATGAGCGATGGCCGAAGCAACTATATGAATGGCTTCCGAACAGAAAGAAGAAAAGAGGGAGACCAAGGTTAACATGGAACGAAAACATGAAGACAATAATGCAAGCTAGAGGACTAAGCATCGAAGATGCCCAAGACCGTAGGCTTTGGAGGTTTGGCACGGGAAGACGGCAGCAGCTGTAAAAACCCGACGATAGATAGAGATGATTATTATTATTATTATTATTATTATTATTATTATTATTATTATTATTATTATTATTATTGTAATATTGGTACTGTCTTACAGTTATCTGCAATCACCTGTCTGTTAAAGTAACGGTCGGTTTCACCAACAGAGGTAACTATATTACGCCAGTTTAAGCTATACACACGGGGAAAACTGGCGTAATACAGTTACCTCTGATGGTGAAACCGACCCTGAGAGTCCATTTAATACTCACAGTAATATAATGTACGGTTAAAAACTATAATATAGTTACCTTGTAGGTCCGTCTCCTCAACTTAAGTTCTTTTAAAACTCTGTAGGCCTTTCGGGACTAGTCCCATCATCAGCAGAATGCATTAGGTTTTAAAAGAACTTAAGTTGAGGAGACGGACCTACAAGGTAACTATATTATAGTTTTTAACCGTACATTATATTACTGTGAACTAATACCTCAACGGAAAATCACCGTGAATTTTACTAGTATCGATTTAATACTACTAGAAAAATAACCGTTTTATATTATTTCATTTTAACAATGTTTTATAGAAGTTGGGATGACATGAGTCCCTGTATAATAGTAAGCGTTTACAAAATTGAGCCTATGTTTAATTCGTTAGAAGAACAGTGGCCTAAACGGGTGTTAGGTCGGGTGGTACTAGGCAGTAGGAAGAGGGAGAGAAATAGAAGGACATGGTATGAAGGAATATATGATGCCGTTAAGAATAGGAGTATGTAAGAAGGACATTGGGAAGATAGGAATCTCTGGAAAGCAGGAATTAAGGGCGAACTGCTGTAAAGTGGGAGACCTGCAAGTTTAAATTATTTCTACAGCTCATTCCTGTTGATGATTACACTGGTCAACATGATTTTTGTCTCATGAGTACCAATAGTTATACACTTAATGCAGTTTTTATCGTGTTTTCAAATATGTATTCGGAATTTATCCATCACCCACAGTTTTTTAATTACAATTTTAATTAATGGATTTAAATAATTATTTTTAATAAACTTTTCGTCCATTTGTCCATTGTAAAATAAAACCAAATGAGCTAACTCAAATGATTTCAACTATGGGAAAGAGATATCAAGGCAAATGGAATCCTAATATGCTGGCCGATTATTGTTGGACCAGCAAGAGGGATGCTCCACAGGCGAAATATGGCAGAAAATCGTCATTTCTTACTTTCTAGGTGAGTCCAAATGTTGGAATATTGTGTAGTTACGAATGTAGAAGATATTAAAGTGTTTGAAATTATAAATGCCTGTTCTCTGGGAAACCTTTCGTGATGGAGAAAAACCGATATCATATTTGAATTCAGGAGAAAAAATACTATCAGAATCACATATGTGTCTTTCTGAGACAAAAAAAAAGTTTATTTTTTGTTGCTCAGTGTTATTTTACTAGATACTTCAATTCTGTCATTTCTTAAAAAATTTCCCTAATTTGTTATTAACCATATCGTACATTTGCAATTTCTAACTCCACAGGTATCGATCCCGCTATCCAGGAAGTAGTCATGCAATCACCTGAGCTAGCGCGGCGCAAATTTTAGAACATGTTTTATTATTGCAGAATTAGACCAATAACCGTCACCATGGCGTAGTAGGTAGAGTACGTACCTTCCACTCCGGCGACCCAGGTTTAATTCCCGGCGAGGTAGGGAATTTTAAATATCCACCTTGGGTCTGGATGTGTATCCTATATTTGTGTCTGTATTGTGAATAAGGTAAAAAGATTATCAAATGTAAAACAAAAAAGGAAGAACAGTGTAAAAGAAAGAAAAAAACTGTTTCCGATGTTTTGATAAATACTAGTAAATATAATAAAAAATACTTCAATTTTTAAACAAAAGTATTGTGTAATTTACTCAAATTTCCTTTAAAATGCAAGCCTCAATTATGTAGGAATGATTTAGTTGATCAAAAGGACGCGTGGCAAAATTCCCGCCAAATTTACTTCCCAAGACTGGTGTTGCCACCTATGGAACAGATAGAGAATCGAGTGTACCGGAGCGCGTCGTTGCCGTGGGAACAGAGGTTTGGCCCCGTGCCATACATATCGTCTACATTTTCCTGGTCTGCTCATCGCTTCCAACACATTTTGACTTGACACGCTAAGATTTTATCCTCCCACAAACAGAAATAGAAACAAAAACTACACTTCTGAAAACGTCGGTAAATATGATTTATTGTTCAAACTACAACATCCCAAAGAAAAAGCATTTTACGTTTAACCTGTTATTTCCATTCTCAATCTTAATTAGTGAAGGTACGAAATAGGGACTTATGCTATGGCCAAAGGTTTTATAAATGAAACGAAAGTAGGTTGTAACAGGATTTTGTGCACTATAGTGCGTTCTGTCGTACTTACAGGAATGGCGACCATGATTGGAAGTTCTTCTTCTTCTTCTTTACTTCCTGTTTTAGGCAAGAGTTGCCTGTTCCGTCTTCACTAATATATCTAAGACCATCTCTTCCGAGGACGTCCGACATCTCTTCTTCCTCTTGGAAAATAATGGAAGATTTTATTTGGTAATCTACTTTCTTCCATTCTTTTTACATGTTCTATCCACTGTATCTTGTTGTTAAATATATTTTCTTTTATGGAGTAGATCTGCAGTTCTTCACGGATATCCTCGTTTCTTATCTGGTCCATTCTAGTGCAGCCTTTTACTCTTCTTAAAACTTTCATCTCGGCTGCTTGGATTTTCTTTCTTGTTTGGTAGTGGTAATCCAAGATTCACTCCCATACGAAAGGACAGGGACAGCCATTGTTTTATAAAATTTTAATTTTGTTTGTTTATGGGCTTTATTATTCAATGTTCTATTTATTGTACCACAAATAGCTTGAAACTGATGTGTTTTGTGTTCAATATCTTTATCATACCCATAGCTGATGTCACATCCTAAATATTTAAAGTGGGATACTTGTTCAATAATTTCGTCTCTAATTACTATTTTTGCACGCAGAGTATTTCTTCCACAAAATGTCATTACTTCTGTTTAACTTACTGAAATTTTAAAATTATAATCGCTACATACCACCAGGCTAAATAAATAAAAAAAAATAAAATAAAATATTGCATTTAGTTTGTAAGCAGTCAATTGTAACAGATCTTCATCATGGTGTAGTAAGACCAAATCATCGGCGAAAATTAAGTTATTAATACTTGAGTTATTGTTCAATATAAGGCCATTGTCCATTATAATTTTCCATTGTTTCATAATGTCGTCGATATACGAGTATATATTAAAAAGAGTGGGTGATAGACTACACCATTGTCTAACTCCTTGAAAGTTCAATACCTTAAATATCGGGATTGCCAACCTATAAATAACTAAATAACTATACTGTAATATTACAAATTACCTACCTACGGCGGAAAGTAAAACCACTGATCTTTAAGGCTATGTCTTACGGTCGGTTTCACCAACAGAGGTAACTGTGATCTTGTAGAAGATTTCCGGACTGTTGGCCATGGTCTTGAGGCTTGTAGTTCCCCGACGTTTCGCCAGAGACAGCGTCCGGCATCCTCAAGGATTGTCTTGAGACTGAGGAAGCCGGACGCAGTCTCTGGAGAAACGTCGGGGAACTACAAGCCTCAAGACCACGACCAACAGCCCGGAAATCTTCTACAAGATCATCATAACTCCGGCCGTGAAAGCCTAAGTGAATATAAGAGGTAAGTGTATTACGCCAGTTTATGCTATGCACTATACACGGGGAAACTGGCGTAATACAGTTACCTCTGTTGGTGAATCCGGCCCTTATTGTACGATTTGTCGATCATACAAAACGGTATACAAAACACACGTTTTCTCCAGTGTTTATACAGTAACGTTTTCCCCTCCATTTTCTACCACAGTTCCAATCCAGACTCGAGTTGTAGTGTATTACCAGTGATTTTTGCCTATTTAGGGTCAGTTTCACCAACAGGGGTAACTGTATTACGCCAGTTTTCCCCATATATAATACATATCTTAAACTGGCGTAATACAGTTACCTCTGTTGGTGAAACCCACCCTAAAAGTGAGAAAAACATAATTAATTTGATAATGGAGGAAGCCCAGTTGCTTTCTTTAATTTTTTTCTCTCGTAAGGGTTCAACGACTGGGAGGAATAGCGATGAAGAGTAGAAAGACAAGATGATCAAGGGAGTGCCTTTTGAAAAGAAGCCAGTATTCCCATGTCCTTTTTCTGAAAGAACTGAGAGGCGAACTTGATAACTGGCGCAATTACACTGAGCAAAAAAAAAAAAACTTTTTTTACGTCTCAGAAAGAAACATATGTGATTCTCATAGCATTTTTTCTCCTGAATTCAAATATGATATCAGTTTCTCTCCATCACGCAAGGTTTCCGAGAGAACAGACATTTATAATTTCAAACACTTTAATATTTTCTACAATCGTAACTACACAATATTCGAACATTCGGACTCACCTAGAAAGTAGTAGTAGGACTTTATTAGACAAAAAGTAAGATATTTACAATATTATTTACAAATATGGATCGCACGGGCAGTAAGCCGTACGTGCTGTTGACAGTCCGTTACAATAAAGTAATAATTGATAATAGTGTAAAGGAAAATAAACAACAAAAAAAGCAATAACATTACAATTACATAAAGAAAACACAATAATATTACAATTAAATAATAACACAATAGCATTATACACTAATTAATTTATATATAATTGTTAAGAATTAATGGTATTGCATTTTGATAACAGAGGCTATATTTATTCATGAATGAGTGTTGTCCTTATTTTCCGCGTTTTGTCCAGAAATTTACCGAGGTTTATCCAATTTTCTGGATTTACCACCTAGAAAGTAATAAATAATGTTTTTTCTGCTATATTTCGCCTGTGGAGCATCCCTCTTGATGGTCCAACAATAATCGGCCAGCATATTAGGATTCCATTTGCCTTGATATCTCTTTTGCATAGCTGAAATCTCCTGATGAAAGTGTTCCCCGTGCTCATCGCTCACTGGCCAAGATTTTCCAAGAAGAAATCTAGGTTTATTAAAAAAATAATTATTTAAATCCATTAATTGAAATTGAAATAAAAACAACTGTGGGTGATTGAGAAATTCGAATGCATAATTGAAAACACGACAAAAACCTGTATTAAGTACAACTATTGGTACTCATGAGACGAAAATCATATTGACCAGTGTTGTTTGCGAATTGACACCTTAGTCTAAGGTCAGTTGCTCGAGTTGATAACAACATAACGGGCTTCCAATATAAAACCGGACCGGCCTCACGGAGTTTCACCCGGCACGCAGTGCTGTCTCTTCCTCCCGCAATTCACCCTGCCTGACACCTGTCCTTGAACTGTTTCTTACCTCATAGAAAATGCTGGAATTGTTGTCTTCCCGCACACGTGCTATGGGATCACCTTGGTTTAGACAATGAACACTTGTAAGGTTTGAGTTTAACAATTTTATTGCTGTATGTGCAGAAGATACTGAAATCCCAACTTATGCTAATTTCGGTAATCATTTTTATGGTGAACGTTCCAAATTTTCGCCAATTTCGTCTAATTTTTCTTCGATGAGAACCGTACGCCTTCGCGTGTTTTTCTTATTTTGTACTGAAGCAGTGGTCTCAAATTTAGTCACAAGATCGTGGATTGTCGATCTGGAAGGAGGTAATTGTCCAGGGAAGTTCCGAATAAATTCCTCGCGAACGCGACGAGCTGATTCGTATTTATAATAACATTTACACACATAAATGCGCTGCTCTAATGTCAGCTGACGTCTCATCTTGTCGAACGATAGTAAACTGACTAGTTCATAGACGAGCGGCTGGCAGAGTGAAATGCGGACGAGGAGAGAGCGCTGCCTGACGGGTGAAACCCCGTGAGGCCGGTCCAGGTTTATATTGGAAGCCCGGTACATACAGAAACAAGACATTTGCATGAGAAAAGTCATTTAAACGTAACATACAAAACGGAATACAAATCGTACGTTTTGTCGCAAAATGATGCTTTTCCCGCCAATTCTTCAAGGTGACCTTGGATTTCATTCCCATTCGACAAGACGTACGTTTACCTGTTTACACGTCACATTTCATCTGATAGGTCTTGTCCTGTCCTGCAAAACGTACAATAGTACATGGCGTGTAAACCGGTCTTTATGTATTAATCTTATATATAAAAATTAACGTTTGTTTGTTTGTTTGTATATTTGTTTGTTTGTACTTTATGCGCGGCCATACCGTTGATCCGATTGTGATGGGGTTTTCGCAAAATGTTCAGGAGATTCCCGGGATGAACATAGGCTATAACAGAGTTGTGATACTCAACTCCTACACCCTTAAAAATCGCCATTTGTAGTGGAAAACGTGAAAAAAATTAGCTCTTTGGACGCTTAAATGGCTTACGATGCCTAAACCATAAGAAATACACAAAATTAATGTACACAGAATTGAATACCTCAAAAAGCTCTACAAAACGTCCGCGACAGCATATGTTTATCTCTTACGGATAACTCACAATAACCTTCTTCTTCTTCTTCCTTCCAAGTATTAGGCCAAGGCCTGTTACGATCCTATAGAAAATTTTTCCTCCAGCGTTTCATAGGACGGCCCAGTGATCTTCGTCCTCTTGGTATATAATTATAAACAGCTTTGGGGATCCGATTTGAACTCATTCTTTCAAGATGGTGTTTCCAATTTAGTTGGTACTGTTTAATATATTCCAAAATTGGCGTAGTCTTCAATTCTTTTAAGATATCGGTGTTCCTTTTCCGATCTCATCTGGTGTAACCCGCTGTTCTGCGCATGAATCTCATTTCACAAGCCGTTATTCTGCTTTCATGTTTTTTTTAGTGTCCATGCTTCACTACCATAGGTCAACACTGGTCTAGCCAAAGTGTTATATAAACGTAATCTGGTGTTTTTTTCACAATAACCATTTTTGTCTTTCACTGATACCAAGAATCTCGCGCCGTAGCCGAGTGGTTAAGGCAAGAAGCCTTGGCGCAGAACTACGGGAGTTACGCTGGTTCGAGTCTCTACGGGAGAACAAATTTTTCTCATGGAATGTCGGCCAGTATGGGACCGGTGCACAGTGGGTCAGAAATTAAATCTAGCTGAGGAAAAAAAAATTGACTCTCTCTCATCAATTTATTTATATATTTTTTTAACTCTAATTTAATTGTTATATGACGGTTCTTAACTTATCTGCAAAGGAGGGTACAATTCTAATGTTCATGACTATGTGACGTCATCATTCACACTTCTTGAGCCACAACAGAAGGCTGTAAGAGGTTTTCTTGCGAACTTATTTAATAATATCTAATTATAGCATAATTTCTGAATTTTATGATAAAAAAGTAACATATTTTTATCGTCCGCCCATGACATGAGAATTGAACGTTCGGGCAGGACAATGTCTGCCGGGTACGTTAGTGTATATATAAAAATATATCCAAAAGGTAGTGTTAATATACATTATACGAAACAAATCACTGCACTTTAAATGAACTGAACTTTATTTGAAACAATATAAAACAATAAATACATACTTGCGGCCATGTTATCAATAATTGTTCTCAAGGCCTCCTGTTGTTTTAACTAATAAACATTGCCCACACTGTTAACGTTAGTCAATTGTTTATAATGAACGCAAATATTTCCAACAAAGATATTATTTTACTATTATTTATTATTTTGAAAACACCATCGCGCAAAAAATAGTGTACAACGCACGTTTGTGAAGTGTTTTACAGAATCTCGGAAATCCTCGGTTCTGTAAAACCCACTTCCCAGTCTCGCATCGTAATGTACTATTGGACGGTGCTATGCAAGTGAGTCCATTATTCGGAACTTTGATTTTTTGTAATCTGTTTTTATAGTCACATAACAAGTTATGGGTTCCATTAAACCATCCATCTATAGTAATTCTGCCCGAAGGCAGGTCCTTCACTGCAATCATAGTATTTTCATGCTATGCTAGCAGCTTTACTAGGGAATTGTGTAGGTGTGGTAGCTTCCCGTTGCTTTCCACACCGGTGAAGGATGATGATGATGATAATGATAAGGATGATCATAATGATGATGTCCATAAGATTTCGGGGACCGTTTGGGCCTTAAAGTTTTCCTGACATTTGTCTTACAGGTGAGGAAAAACCCCGATAAAACCTCGCCCAGAAAAACTGCCCCGACCGGGGATCGAACTCGGGCCCGTGGCGTGACAAGGCAGTACGCTACCTCGAGACCACAGCGGTGGACATTAAACCATAGTATTTATTAAAAGGGTATTCTTGTATGGCGTATTCTTTAAAGATAAATTGATCAATTTTAAACCGAAAAGACTAGGCGGGTAAAGAGAGAATTGGAAGAGGTGGTGAACGAAATTTGAGCACTTGGCTTGAGAATTCGCTAGAGTTGAGTGCTTGACTTGGAGAGAGCCAATTCCAAGTAATAGACTTGCCATGGAGATCATCTTATTGTACGAGCCTTCAGTAGATTGCAGAATTATCTCATCTCAACTGATCCTGGGTCAAATGTAATGAAATTATGTTCTATCGCAAATTATAACAAACCAAAATACAATGGCGGTTTCTGTATTTTATATTTGGGTGTATCGGTCGCGGTGGGCTAGTGGTTATGTTCCTTGCCTCTGGTCCCGAGGGTCGAGGGTTGAAACCCGGTCGGGTCGATGGATTTTTTTAAGATGGAAAAATCCAAGGAGCAAGACATCCGGGAGGGACTTTAAGCCGTGGGTCCCGAGTCTCGTAAGTACAACCTTCTGAAATAAACAGAGGGAAAATCAGCGAAATCCGACAGTTAGAAAAGAAGGTTTACCGGAAATTCGAAATTAAAAATTGACTATCGACCGACTTTGTTTATTATTATTATTATTATTATTATTATTATTATTATTATTATTATTATTATTATTATTATTATTATTATTATTATATCGCCGCGGTGGACTAGTGGTTATGCTCCTTGCCTCTGGTCCCGAGGGTGGCGGGTTCAAACCCGGTGGGGGTCGATGGATTTTTTTAGGATGGAAAAATCCAAGGAGAAAGTCCTCCGGGAGGGACTTTAAGCCGTGGGTCCCGAGTCTGAAATTTTCAGGCTCGTAAAAAATCCTTAAGGCTTAATGTAAAGGCCTCTAAGCAAAATTTACCGAATTTTCCCGTCCTAGTACTACCTTGGTTTCCTATACGTCAGTATGAGGCGGAACGCTGACCACGGACCACTCAAAATTACATCTATACGAAAACAAGTGTAACTAAATTAGTATGGTTCAAATTCTTCCCTGTAGGGGGAGAGCGCCTAAATCTCTGTTAATGGAAACATGGGTTTACAAGAAGAAGAAGAAGAAGAAGAAGAAATTTTGGTGTGCATCATCTGTCCTATATCTGAATAAAAGACTACCAGCATAACAACTATATATAGCATTTTGTATATACTTGTATGTGTTTATTATCACGAATGGAATTTATTGTGTTTTTTTAAAGAAAGGAAATAGCATTTTGTATATACTTGTATGTGTGTATTATCACGAATGGAATTTATTGTGTTTTTTTAAAGAAAGGAAATACATTTGTATTTGCATTCTAGACGGGCCTGCTTTGCTGTACGTGCATTATTTATCCATGAATTGACATTCTCCTTAAATGTAAGATTTATGTCACATAGGCCTATACCAATTTGCGGAAATTCACTTGATATCCTATAATTCATGGTCTCTAGAACTGATTCGCCATATTGTTCAATGTCTCTTCTCGGTCCAGTTAAATTTAAATTAAGTTGCTGTATTTCAGCCAGATTAATTAAAACTAATACTTACACACGAAATTAATATAATTAATAAAATATACTGAAAATAAAATAAACACAAACACACTTAAATTATGAAATAATCAATATTTGTAATTCAATTGAAATTCGCGGTTGCAACGAAAATCACAGCCATCTGGTTAAATAATAAACCAATTACCTTACACGGCCATCTGTTACAATCGTATGGAACTCACAGATAATTATAACTCTTTGTTAAATAATAAACAAATAATTCACAATAAAAAATAATGCGACTATAAATTTAGTTATAAACTACCCTAAGTCTCAAGTTGGATCAAACTGCACACAGTGAGCAATATTTTATTAAAATCGGTTCAGTAGTTTAGGATTCCATCGCGGACAAACAACGTGACACGTAATTTTTATATATTAAGATAGTTAAATCTAGATTGAATAAAATATTTTGTAAATAATAATTATATTGCAGATGTACCATAGATGAAAGAATATTTTTTTATATTTTTTTTAACCTGGTTGAGTGGTAGACAATGCCTTCAGACCTTAACTCTGCCAGGTAAAATAAATCTATTATTATTAATATTATTATTATTATTATTATTATTATTATTATTATTATTATTATTATTATTGTCCACGCAGCGGGCCCGGGTTCGATCCCCGTTCAAGGCAGTTTTACTGGGTGAGGTTTTTATCGGGGTTTTTCCTCACCTGTAAGACAAATGTCAGGAAAACTTTAAGGCCCAAACGGTCCCCGAAATCATATGGCTATCATCCTTATCATTATCATCCTTACTATTATCATTATCATCATCATCCTTCACCGGTGTGGAAAGCAACGGGAAGCTACCACACCTACACAATTCCTTAGTAAAGCTGCAAGCATAGCATGAAAATGCTATGATTGCAGAGAAGGACCTGCCTTCAGGCAGAATTACTATGGATGGATTATTATTATTATTATTAGTAGGCCTATTATTATTATTATTAGGCCTATTATTATTATTATTATTATTATTATTTTTATTATTATTATTATTTTCATTATTATTATTATCATTATCATTATTATTATTATTATTATTATTATTATTACTATTGTTGTTGTTATTATTATTATTATTAGGATGCTATTATTGCCCTAAATTAATAGGAAGAAGGAGTTTGTAGAATTGTACTTTTGTCTTTATAACAGATGCAAAATGAAGTAAGGCTTGAGAGGATTTTCTTCAGAATTTCAAGAAGGAAAGTAAATAATTTTTAACCCAATGAACTCGAGGAGAAATCTGACAAATTGAAGACTTACGAACACAATGTAGACTGTAATATCACTCACAGTTAATCCACCCTAATGAAGGCACAGTAGCGCTATCTGACAGCAGTTGACTGATCGGTGCTGCAGGAAACTTCCTTACCGCGAAAGTAACCACACACAAACTTAAAGTGAATATAAGCGAAACTGTTTCCTTACGAAATAAAATTATTTTAACAATTATTTTAATTGCTTATATCAATTAATTTAAACGTCTGTCGCGCAGTATGTGCGTAAAATAAGCTAATTATTCAGTAAATTGAATTTATGTCAAATTTTGCTGTTTTTCTAAATATATCTTTCTAATCTTCAACCTCAAATTGGCGAAACACTAAATTTCCTGTCAATTATCTAAATGTGTCGAACCGCAGTGAAAACATTAATCTTTTTTTAGCGAATTCCGAAGAAATGAAGGTATTGGAATCGTTCCTTTGAAAATAGCTTTGAAAAATGTTTCTATATAGGTCTTCACTCAAAAAAGAAACATTTTATGTATGCATATTCAATAAAACTAAACACATGGTCACACGTAGAAATGCATTATATAATGGAAATGGACAGCTAATGACAAATGAGGGAAATTTTGAGGAAGTGGCTGAATTCAAATACCTAGGAACAATAATCACAAATAGGAATGAGAAGCACAAAGAAACTGAACATAGGCTCAATTCTGGAAATGCGTGTTATTATGCATTGCAGAGACTCTTGATGTCCCAACTCCTTTCAAAAAACGTTAAACTGAAAATGTATAAAACTATTATTCTACCAGTTATATTATATGGATGCGAAACATGGACTCTTACTTTAAGGGAGGAAAGGAGATTACAAGTATTTGAGAATAAAGTACTTAGGAAAATTTTTGGACCAAAGAGAGATGAACAGACAGGTGAATGGAGAAGACTACATAACAATGAACTACATGGTCTTTATAGGAAGCCAGATATAATAAGAACAGTTAAGTCTCGTAGACTACGATGGGCAGGACATGTTGCGCGTATGGGGAATGAAAGACGTGCATGGAAGCTTCTTGTAGGAAAGCCAGAGGGAAAACGCCCAGTGCTACACTAAGAATGAGGTGGGAGAATAACATTAACTATGATTTGAGGGAAGTAGATTATACAGGGAATGATTAGAAAGCATTAGCTCATGATAGGGATGTATGGAAAGCTTATATCCGCGCGGCCATGAACCCACGGGTTCGATAGTGCCAGTGAGTAAGAGAATGTATGCATATTTGCTGTAAGAAAAAATGTTAGTAGAAACACTTGCAATGCCCCAATTTTGATTATTGTGATACTCTTTTTACTGACCTAAATACTGTTCTTACCCAAAGATTTCAAGTGTTTCTTGCATACGTTTTATTTGTGGTTTACGTAGATTTGATCACGTTACACCATCCCTGGAACAATTGTCATGGCTTCGTCTACAAGATCGTAGAACCATCCATTCCCTATGCCTTCTCTATAACATATTACACACATCATTACCTTATTATTTGTCACACCGCTTCACTAGACTCTCTGATACACATAAATTAGATACCCGATCCCTTCAGCACAAACGTTTTAGAAGCCGCAATTTTTGTTGCATCGGAGGAAAACTTGATTTAACTAATTAACTCACTAGCTCGTAGGTCCATGGCCGCACGGACATAATCTCTCCATACATAGCGTGTCCATAATATGTGTATCAGATTCATATTTAATGTTCGAAAATACGATCACATTTCTCCATTATTCCACGAATTGTCATGGCTACATCTAAAAGAGAGAAGAAAATCGCACTGTCTAATTCTCTTATTTAAGATCCTACATACCTCGATTACCAATTATTTATCATCCCGTTTCCAGTATCTGTCCTCAAACCATAACTTAAACACAAGATCACAACATAGTCTCTTGCTTAATATACCGCAACATAGGACATCACATCACTCCATGTCATATACCATCTCCACTTCTCGCAACTGGAATTCTCTACCACAAGAAATAAGGGGCTGCCGGACATTGGCATCTTTTAAAAGAAATCTAAATTCACATTTGCTCTAACCTCGACTTCATTATTACCCAGTGTAAGATATATATATTAATTGGTGTTTCTCGTATAATTTATCATATTTATATTATTATTATTATTATTATTATTATTATTATTATTATTATTATTATTATGAACTCCGCCATGGCCGGTCCCAAGCCCGGATGAGAAAGGAGGAGGGGGAGGAGTAACAACCTCGTTAAAAAACCAGGGTTCAGTTGGCTCCGACTGATAGTACTCTGTAAGGGCCCCTAGCCAGGGTTACGGTGAAGACCTCAACGGCAGAGTCGGCGCAGAAGGAGTCCTTCATCACGGCGGATCTGGCGGAAGAGGCAACCCTATCTCTAAGGGAAATAGAGAAACGCTGCCTTGCGGTGAAGAGGGATCTTCAAAGGCTATGGGAGGAAAACCCAGACAGAAATTTTCCTGGTCCTCCAGGTTGGGGGTTTATGCTGTGGGCCAGCTCCCCACACATTAGAAAAAAAAACAAAATGCTAAAAGACCAAATCAATCAAAGCCG
Organism: Diploptera punctata; assembly: GCA_030220185.1. Classification (NCBI taxonomy): domain Eukaryota; kingdom Metazoa; phylum Arthropoda; class Insecta; order Blattodea; family Blaberidae; genus Diploptera; species Diploptera punctata. The sequence goes on from JASPKZ010008157.1 coordinate 110,687, forward strand.
GACAGAAAAAAGTATGAAAGACAAAATTCCGAGGAACAAATTATGGGAAGTATTGGAGAAATACAATATTGACAGAAACCTAATAGAAATTATTAAACAAACCTATAAAGATAACTCCGCTTATGTTAAGATGGGAAATATAATGTCTAATCCTATAAACACCTCAAAGGGATTGAAACAAGGGTGCAGTCTATCACCAATTTTATTTAATATTTATGTAGAATTTATATTAACGAAATGGAAACAAAGCTGCAAAGGTATGGGGATCCCAATAGGCAATAAATTTTTGCTGACATTACAATTTGCCGATGATCAACTGGTTTTAGCGCAGGACAATTTTGATATGGAATTCATGATAAAAAGGTTGAAAAGCACATATGAATCATGGGGTCTCACAGTAAATTTACAAAAAACAGAATATCTGGCAATAAATAGCAATGAAAGAGAAAACTTAGTATTGGAAGATGGAATCCAAATAAAGCAAGTGAAACAAACTAAATATTTGGGAATGATTATGGATAACATCGAAGGTATAGGCAAAGAGAACATAAAACATAGAATTGAATTGAGTAGCAAAATAATATCATCATTAAATTCCATATGGTGGGATAAGCATATTTGGAAAGACACAAAAAATATATTGGTAAAACATTGGTGGAATCTGTTGCAATGTACGGAAGTGAGGTATGGACAATCAATAAGTACTACAAGAATAGACTAATAGCTCTAGAAATGGATTATTTACGAAGAAGTGCCAGAAAGTCTAGATTAGAACGTGTCACAAATAAGGAAATTAGAAACAAAATGGAAGCAGAAGAAAGCATAATTGAAAGAATTGAGGAAAAGGAATTAAAGTGGTTAGGACATGTTTTAAGAATGGAAGATGAGCGATGGCCGAAGCAACTATATGAATGGCATCCTAACAGAAAGAAGAAAAGAGGAAGACCAAGGTTAACATGGAAGGAAAACATGAAGACAGTAATGCAAGCTAGAGGGCTAAGCATCGAAGATGCCCAAGACCGTAGGCTTTGGAGGTTTGGCACGGGAAGACGGCAGCAGCTGTGAAAACCCGAAGATAGATAGAGATAGATTATTATTATCGTATTATTATTGTTATTATCGTATAAAATGTTGTTTGTACATGACATTTACATTGCTACATTTATTGTATCTTTAACTGTTTATAATTAGTATAGTGTATATCTATATTTGTCAAATATGTATTTGTATTTGTGCTGGTTGAGTGGAAGAGAGGGCCTTATGGCCTTAACTCTGCCAGAATAAATAAAGTATTATTATTATTATTATTATTATTATTATTATTATTATTATTATTATTATTATTATTATTCATAGCTAATGTTTTTTAATCGTCCCTGTACAATTTTCTACCCTCGAAAGAAGGTACACGATATATTTTCCCATCTCATTCTAGGACTACCAACTGGGCGTTTTTCTTTGGTTTTCCTACAAGAAGCTTCTATGTCTCTCTTTCATTCCCCATTCGTGTCACACGTCCTGCCCATCGCAGTCTACGAGACTTAACTGTTCTTATTTTTTCGTAATGTCCCAGGTTGTCCTTTTCGACATTTTTGGTGTTCTCTCCTGGCACGTATATCTTTACGATGATTTTAGTTAAGATCTTGTAAATGGCTGCCCCAGGTAAGGATATTTAATATAATAAATCCATTAATATTGATTGTTTATGGAATTAGCATTAATGGAGCGATTTTTTGAATAGTTATAAGAATAAAATAATTATTTCCTCTTAATATCTTAAATCGATTCCTTACTCTTCATTTTCTATTACCATTTATTATTGTAGCAATAGTAATAATTCACTTATTATTTTTACATCAAACAGAATCAAATAATCCCTTAGGATTAAATAGAAATATTGATAAAATCCCTTTCCACCCTTACTTTTCAATTAAAGATACTTCCATCCATCCATAGTAATTCTGCGCGAGGGCAGGGGCTTCACTGCAATCATTACATTTTCATAATATGATTGCAGCTTTACTAGGGAATTGTAGGTGTGGTAGCTTCCCATTGCTTTCCACACCGGTGAAGGATGATGATGATGATGGCCATATGATTTCGGGGACCGTTTGGGCCTTAAAGGTTTCCTGAAATGTGTCTTACAGGTGAGGAAAAACCCCGATAAAAACCTCTACCAGAAAAACTGCCCCGACCGGGGATCGAACCCGGGCCCGCTGCGTGACAAGGCAGCACGCTACCTCGAGACCACAGCGGTGGACTAAAGATACTTTTGGGCCCATAATCCTAATTATAGTATTAACAATTTTGACCCTAAAAGAACCATATGCCCTGGGAGACCCAGGCAACTGCACCCCCGCTAACCCTCTGGCGTAATTGTAACACACTTCTGAGTTTGGGGCGTCTGTAAGGCGGGGTTACATTGCCCCGATGATATGATGGATGATAATGATGATGATGATGATAATGATACGCCAGGAGAGTCCTTAATCCTAAGCTTAATCTAAGATGAATATGAATGATGATGATTGCGATGGACATATGCTGTTCGGGAACCGTTTGGGGTCTTAAAGTTTCCTGAAATTTGTCTTACAGGTGAAGAAAAAACCCGATATAAACCTCACTCAGGAAAATGTCCCGACCGGGGGTCGAACCCGGGCCCGTTGGGTGACAAGGCAGCACAGCGGTGGACTTACTGTTTTTATTATATCTGTCTTCTTAAAAAGACAGCAAACTTAATAACTGCTGGACATCTAGTGCTATTTTTCGCATCCAGTACTACTGGACGGGGCGAACAAAAAGTTTAAAAACACATTACGAAAGCAGGAAAAGCAATCCAGTACTTTCCTCGTTCAATTGCAACTGTTTGAGTGCATAACGAAAGCAAGTGTCCATAAAAGGTAAGGGAAGAGCGAACCCGCAGTGAAACTTTCAACTCAATTACAAACGAAAAGCTAAATTGGGATGTGGATGCTACCGTAGGATCCTCATGTGGAATTGTATCCTCAACTCTCTTCTCAATTTAAGGTTAGAACGACAATTTCAGAGACACACCGTTCCGGGAGCCTTATCTAATGTTCCAGATAAGTGCCCATATTTGTGCACAAGTTTCATTATTTGAGTCCAAGAGTTCGTATAGTTTTAATTAAAATTCCTCTACTTTAACTAACTAACTAACTGGCACTATCGAACCCGCAGGTTCATGGCCGCGCGGACATATGCTCTCCATACATCCCTATCCTGAGTCAATGTTTTTCAATCATCCCCTGTATAAACAACTTCCCTCAAATCATAGTTAATGTTATTCTCCCACTTCATTCTTGGTCAACCAACTGGGCGTTTTCCCTCTGGTTTTCCTATAAGAAGCTTCCATGAACGTCTTTCATTCCTCATTCGTGCAACATGTCCTGCCCATCGCAGTCTACGAGACTTAACTGTTCTCATTATATCTGGCTTCCTATAAAGACCATGTAATTAACTGTTATGCAGTCTTCTCCATTCACCTCTGTTCATCTCTCTTTGGTCTAAAATATTTCCTAAGAACTTTATTCTCAAATTCTTGTAATCTACTTTCCTCACTTAAAGTAAGAGTCCAGGTTTGGCATCCATATAATGTAACTCGTAGAGTAATATTTTTATATATTTTCAGTTGAACGTTTTTTGAAAGGAGTTGGGAAGTCAAGAGTCTCTGCAATGCATAATAGCACGCATTTCCAGAATTGAGCCTATGTTTAATTTCTTTGTGCATCTCATTCCTGTTTGTGATTATTGTTCCTAGGTATTTGAATTCATCCACTTCCTCAAAATTTCCCTCATTTGTCATTAGCTGTCCATTTCCATTATATAAAGTATTTTTATGTCTACTTTAAAGATTACATAAATATTAAAAAAATATAGGATTTTGTACCTGTTGTGCCAGTCTTCCTCAACAATTTTTTTTACATATATAATTCTCCTGTACGTGTGTTTGTCACTGATCACCTCCCAAATAACTGAACCGATTTGTATGATGTCTCATTATGTCCGGCGATGGTTTAGATTTACAAGTGGACCCTCTAAAACCATTAGGTGTAGGAGTTCACCTGAAGTGGAAATTTCAAAATCGCTCTAGCGGTCACATTTTTCTATATTTCACAATAAAACTCAGTATATCCTATTAAAATAAACTGAAATAGGTCATCATCATCATCATCATCATCATCATCATCATCATAGTACATTCACGAATTTAGGTCATTTGTTGACCTGTTTCGGCCTCAAGAGAAACACCATCCAGAAGTCTTTTGAGTGAACGTCCTGGTCTTCTTCTTCCTGCAGGTTGATATCTTAACATTTGTTTGGGTATTCTGTGATCTTCCATTCGATGAACATGTTGCACCCATCTTGACTTATAATCAGAAATTTTGTTTTCTAAGGTTCCATGTGTAATTCTTCTAAGATGTCTTCATTTTTTTTGTGATCTAGTAGTGTGTATCTTGCAGCCCTCCGAAGGTATCTCATTTCAGCAGATCTAAGTCTCTGTTGTCCAAAAATGAATGAAATCCGAAAATTAGAAGGGGAGGTTTACTTGAAATCCGAAATTTAAAACTGCCTAAACGGCTGGAACGATTTTGATGAATTTTTTTTAGTGTGTTTGAATGGTTCACTGGGTAGTTTAGATTCACAATTGCATTCAGCAGGTGGCGCTGCAGTCGGATGTGTAGTCATCTGCATTATCGGCATATTCCGCTCGACAACAATGTGACGTCATAATGGACGATGGAAGATAGAATCAAATTTCCGTCCCAAAGATGCAAACCTATTCATTAATTAACCACTTAGGATGAAATATTTTATTGTAAAAAAAGTAACGTATTTTATCGTCCGGCCATGACACGAGAATTAAACGGTTGGACACGACAACGTCTATCGGGTCCGATAGTACAGTGCGATCACTATAGCATTGGAGAATAGACGCGGGGTTTGTGTTGTGCGGTGAAGAAGGCTTACACGTGCAGACACGGGGTGTGAAATGTGCGCAGACTCAGCAGTATGCAAGCACATCCCACGCATTCACGATCGCAGTCAGATTGTGTGCTTCGAGTGGATAAGGTGCTCGCTCGCTTTTCCTTGTGTATTGAATGGGGTATGTATAAGTTATTTCAATTTTTAAATGTGTGCCTGGAAATGGACAGCTAATGACAAATGAGGGAAATTTTGAGGAAGTGGCTGAATTCAAATATGTCCACGTTTTTGGCGGTTGTATTTTTACATTGAACAATCGTCACTCTTTCAAACAAGGCTATTTTTTCGTCTAGGTTATCACCTTCGATCAGTCCGGTAAACCTATCAGCAGCAATGCTACCGCCGGCATAGCTCTCGGGATCCTTTAAGCACGCAAGCCACTCCACCCCGACAAATTAAAGATACCATGGAGGGAAGTAGGAATGGTAAATATTCTAATTATTTCCGAGATATTTTCAAGAGAATAACCTAAATAGCTGCATACTTTCGAAATTTGCTAATAAATATCATCATCATCATCACCACCAATGCAAGTATTAGGCCGTGTGGTCTATTACGGTCTCAAAGAGGAGTTTTCCATCCAGCGCTTTTTTGGACGCCCCAGCGTACCAATCGTTTCTCATTTGTTTTCAAACATCGCCGTTTACCTTGGGGGCAGTAACGAGGTATGGCTTTTCTAATTCTATGATACGGCATTCGTTGAAGATGGGCCTTCCAGTTGTTCTGGTAGTTTTGTATATGGTGAAGAATGGATTTTACATCCAACTATTTCATAATTTCCTCATTTATTTTATGGTCCCACTTTGTACAGCCCTCTGTACGGCGCATAAATCGCATCTCATTTCCTGTTATTCGGCTTTCATCTCTTCTTCGTATTATCCAAGCTTCACTACCATATCTTAATACTGGTCGTGCGAAAACCTTATAAAGCCATAATCTTGTGTTCTTCTGTACTAAAGGTGGTTTCATTATACTGTTAATTATCCCCGTTGTGTTTTGTGAAATTTGTGATTTTCTTTGATATATCAGCTTCATCTTGAAATGCTAAATTATAATGACTATTTAACTCATGCCCCAAATGAGAGTCAATGACCAATCACGTTTCAATGATTTCTGTATACAACCAATCACAGTCTTGTTTCACCAAATATTTATCAATATCAAATTTACAATATTAAAGAAAGCTTCTCCTTTTTAATATTCTGAACTGGTCTGACCATTATTTTGCAGTGACTGACTCCGTAAAAACATAGAGAACGAAGAAATACGGCTACCAGATTGTATATATAGTGCATGGATGTCAACACATAGCGCTTGCAGGAGTTTAATTTACAACCAATTACAGTCGTGTTTCGCGTAGAATTTACCAACTAAAGTTTATCATAATAAAGAAAGCACCTCCGTTTTAACATACTGAATAGGTCATAGCATTATTTTGCAGTGACTGACCCTCGAAGAAATACGTATACCGGATTGTATATATAGTGCATGAATGTTAGCAGAAAGCGCATGTTATACATAATATAAAAACATTTATAACAATTGATTATACCACAAAAAAAAAGAAACCACTGTTTGCATTTTCTTAAACGAATTATTTTCCAGGAAATGACGTTGCAGTAAAATATAATTGACATTTTTACATCATAGGACATCAAATTAATTAATACCTATAATGTTGGTTATAAATTTCTCCACTAGGGTGCATTCTTACAACATTGCGATCCTTTGGCAATAAATAATATTATGATCTGGTTACAGTGATGAACAAAAGAAGCAAATGAAGCGTACCAATAGTTTCTCATTTGTTTTCAAACATCGCCGTTTACATTAAATATATACATATTTTAAAATAACTATATTTATATAATGATTTGTGAGTAAACAGCTTAATTTTATTCGTTAAATAGTCCTAACAAATTCCACTCTTGATTTCCAAATTCTCTAGATAATTTGGAAATCACTCGTGGCATTATGACTATTTAACTCATGCCCAAATGGGAATCAATGACCAATCACGTTTCAATGATTTCTGTTTTACAACTAATCACAGTCCTGTTTCACCAAATATTTATCAATATCAAATTTACCATATTAAAGTACGCTCCTCCTTTTTAATATTCTGAACAGGTCTGACCATTATTTTGCAGTGACTGACTCCGTAAAAAACATAGAGAACCAAGAAATACGGCTACCACATTGTATATATAGTGTATGGATGTCAATACATAGCGCTTGCAGGAGTTAATATAAAAAGATTTGTAGCAATTGATTATACCACCAGAAAAAGAAACCACTGTTTGCACTTTCTTAAATGTATTTTTTCCCAGGTAACAATCCAGAAAAATATAATTGTCATATTTACATCATACGACATCAGAAATGAATTAATATACAGTTTGATATGTTTCATTTTTTCTCCACTAGAGAGCATTCTTACAATATTGCGTTCCTTTGGCAATAAATAGTATGATCTGGTTGCAGTGATAAACATAAGAAGCAGATGAAGCGTACCAATCGTTTCTCATTTGTTTTCAAACATCGCCGTTTACATTAAATATATAAATATTTTAAAATAACTATATTTAAATAATGATTTGTGAGTAAACAGTTTAATTTTATTAGTTAAATAGTCCTAAGAAATTCCACTCTTGATTTCCAAATCCTCTAGATAAATTCCCTCACTTCGTAAGTCGTGAATTTATCGATAACTTGGAAATCACTCGTGACATTGCTTATGATTATAAATATAAGAATCGATAATATTTCAAACAGGTTTCGAAATAAAAATCTACTGAAATAGAGGTTGGTGGTCGTTTATTGTGAAGGAAATCACAAACTGAGAGAACACATAAATGAAGTTAATCCCTTATTCGAGGATGGATGGGTTGTACACTTGTGACTAACATTTCTACACAGAGTATTGGGGGGGGGGGGAGGGTTTGTTGAGTTTTGGACTGGTGCCCGAGAGTCGAGGCCGTGATTTGTCACTTGGATACGATGGGGCGACTGTCCAGGCGTCTCGGAGACATATAGCTGGCTTCCCTTCTAACAATGGGTTAACAAAAGTTTTTCTTCAAGGTTAACAACTGAATTAAAAGAGAGAACTATTTACTACCCACACACCCACTCTCCAACATGTATTTAGATTGTTCCATCCCTTGCTACCAACTGCCACATAAATATATTCCCAAGAATGTTAAAACATATCTTGAAATCGAAAATAAAATTGGTAGTATAAATTGAATTTTTTTGACGTGAAAGTTTTTAAATTCACACCGATACATACATGTACCAGAACAGTAGTTTGTACCAAAATGTAAAATATACAGGGTTATTCTGTAAGAGCGTGCAAAAATCAAGCAGGATATGGGATTGCTCCCTTAGAGGTCGCACAGCGCTGATTAATCAAAACCAGCACTCTCGCTCCTTTCCATTCGGTATAGCTCGCGACTCAATCACAGCATTGCGATACTTCGTATGTTTATGTACAGATTTCGTCCAGATCAATCTATTTAAGGAGGGCGATGATCAAAATTTGCATTTTTTTTTGTTTTTTGTACTAAAAAATAGTCTGAACTCTAATGTATATGTTGGCTGAGTTTCAGAGGCCTATGGCGCTTCTAAGTACCCTAAATTACGTCAGAGTTAAAAGGCTGCGCCAGTTAAATACCACCTGCATCCAAACCTTTAAACTTGTTTTTCCACACTTTTATTTCCACTGCATTTTTGTACATTCAAAATTGAATGGAATTCAGAAACTTTGTCCTAGAAGGTTCAAATATTTACTGCACGTCCTAAAAAGTGGTGCATGGGCTTTATGATTGAAGTAGTATTTTAAGAAATAAAAAATAAAATGTATGCAATTATTAACTTCTTTTTAATTCCACGCATGAGGTACGACATTATTTTTTTCTCCCTTTGTATTCACATTATAAGAATTCTAATGCATGATGTTTTTTCTAAATACGTCTTGTAAAAAAATCAGACGTTTTACTAAAAAATTGTGGAACCCATTTAATTATAATATAAGCAATTTTTTAAATATAATATTTAATAACTCATAAAATAAATGTCTCACAAGAATGAAACTTAAACACATCATTATGTATCATGCAGTGAATGGTTGTACAAAACATCAAGTCTCTAGCTCAACAAATGTAGAAAATAGAAATTTCACCCCCCCCCTCAAGTAATAATAAGTGTATTTTGGACAATATTTCTGAATAATTAAATTAAGCGCTCAATGTACTTGTGTTGAAACGGTAATAGGAATATAAGCGTACAAATTATAACAATTGCCAGATCGAAAACACCTGTTTAACATACAGTAAATATATGAGACGACACGTGAATAAGTTATATTTACATCAGCAGTTTACCAACCCCTGTTTCCACCTGTTGACTGAATATCTCGACGGCTATCTGGTTGTCTTCTACGACTATTGGGGACTTTTTTTTTACTAATTTCGCAATCGTAAAACCTAATTATTCAACTTATTTTCTATTCAAATTTCAAGTTAATGACGCAATGATTAAATACAATACAGAATAATTTATAAACATAGTGTGTTAAAATACAGGGTCATCGAAAAAGGTTGCAGCAATTTCAAAGAAGCATAGCTCAGGAACTATTTGAGATATTAAAACGAGTATTTTTTTGTTAAATTCATCAACTCAAAACGTTTTTTTTTCTTACTTTAGAATGTTTCTATGTGTTGGTTACTTTACAGACATCCAGCCGATAGTCGATTTCGGCCCAAAAACAGTGGATCATGGTAGGCATGATCATTGCAACAGCGTCCGCGATCCTTTGCCTTAAATGTTGCAGATATCTCATCGGTTCACTGTACACAATATTTTTTACGTATCCCCATAAAAATGTCTGGAAGTGTCAAGTCGGGGCTTCTAGGAAGCCATTGAATAGGACCGGACCTATCAATCCACCAATCAGAGAATCTTGCATGCAGAGCATCTCAAACTTCTTGGGAAAAGTGTGCGGCGCACCACCTTGTTGAAAGAATAACATTACGTTATTTTCTTCGTCAATTTGGTCTACTTGCGGGAAAACGTACTGTTCTAGCACGTCTAAGTAAACATCTCCGGTGATAGCTTGCTGAATAAAAAGAAAGCGCTAATGACCTGATCGTGCATAAAAAACATTGAAGTAAAAAACATTGTGTACAGTGAACCGATCAGAGATCTGCAAAATTTAAGACAAATGATCACCGATGCTGTTGCAACAATCTCGCCTGCCAAGATCCAGCACTGTTGGGCCGAAATCAACTATCTGGATGTTTGCAGAGCAATCAACGGAGCGCACATAGAAACAATCTAAGGTAAGAAAAAAAAACTTTTTGAATTGGTGAATTTAACAAACAAATAATCGTTTTAATACCACAAATAGTCCCTGAGTTATTAGTTTTTTAAATTGCTGCAACCTTTTTCGATGACCCTGTATTCAATTGAAATATAAATGATTCTATGAAAAAAATATTATGGATTTCTTAGTGTTTATGAAAACAGCATACTTAAACTTACTGGCATTAATAAGGTCGATATTATTATTCTTATTACTTAAAAAGTAGTCATGTGTGACTGTTAGACTATAATACAACAGTTCATTTTTCTATTACTAATTTCTCAATCGCATTGTGATTGCTTATCTATCGAAATTTCAAATTTGTTTATAAATCAATGATGAGACAATATAATAAATCTACAGAATAACTTATAATTATACATTTTTAAAATATTCATTTTAAATTAAAATTATTCTACAATAACAAAATTTGACACCTCCTTAACAATTAAAAACAAAACAAATAATGTATCATCATTTTTAACAATAAACTACGGTTTTCTATGTAAATAAATAATATCATAGTATTGTACACAAGATTCTCTAACTAAAAGTGTTTAAAAACAAATGCAACAATTATAAACTAACTTTTAAACAATAAAAGAAAAACATCTGAATTTGTTCTTTTAAATTAAGTAAATAATTGTTGCATTGTGTTTACATTTTTTAATTAGAGTACAATAAAAATAGATGCAATGACATATGAACTCTCGCAAGTTAGCATAAAAAATCCAGTATCAAAATTGTACTTATGCAAAGTTGGGTCTTAAAAAAATAATTTTACATATCTCTTGGATGCAATACCTCATATGGAGAAGAAAAGAGTGTAAATGTCAAAACATCAAAATTTTAAAGAATTTTAGGGTTAATCATATCTACCTTCAACCCATAATTATTCCAAAATATTCAAGGATAAAAGTGAAAACATTGGCATTTAAATTTTTACATGGTAGCTAATAATGGACTTTGAAATAAAAATATATATTCTTCTATTAGATGGATGTGATAAATGGGGTTTCATTTTGAACACGAAGAAAACAAAATATTTATCAGTTGGTGAACCAGAACAAAATTTAATTTTGGAGACCGGAGAAATAATAAAATCTTGTAATGAGATCATATATTTAGGATTCGAAATAAATAAAACCGAAAGTTATGAAGAGGAAATAAGAAATAGAAATAATAAAGGAAAATATGCAATTGCTTGCCTCAATGGAATATTGTGGAATAAAAAAATAAATAATAAAAATAAAATTAATATATATCATACAATTGTTAAAAGCATCATTACTTATGGAGCAGAACTTCTCGTTGTACTATGTTGCAATCTTACCTTTTATAACATGAAAATCCCGACTCTAGTAATACGTAACCAAGCTGCACTTTTATTATACACACCCCTGCACCGAATAAGATAAAATATTTATTGATACTCAAAATTCTACAAGATTCTAAGGTTGTTTTTGTAAGTTTACTTTGCATAATACAGTTACGAGAGTTCATAGTTATATACATTATTTTATTCACTAGATTGTTACATGTAAGAATGAAATCAATATTTAGCCCATTATGTGACTGAAGTTTTTTCGAAATTATTTGCAATTTAAAATTTACTTTTTACTATTCGTTCAAGAGCATTAACAGTATAAATGATAAATGTTTAGATAATGACAGAAAACAATTAACGAAACAGCAGAAAGTAATAATTGTAACATATTTTTAAAATAATGACTAAAACATGTACGTTTCAATATACAGCTTTAAGTCATATGAAAATTGTAGGAATTTATAAGATTTTTTTTTATTTTAAGGAATTTTAATTTTACAAGTTAAAAAAAGATAAAACTATAGAAATAAATTCTCGCATTCACAAAATATTTGTATTAATATTTTATTAGTTTTCATTAAATTATGGCATTTCATGGGAAGGACCCCATACAAAGTAAAATCTGTCTCCAGAATAAAATGTTAGAGAGATCTAATCAATTCTTTGATATTATCTCTCTATCTGGGATGAAAAGGATATCCCTGAAAAAAAATACTAGTTATAATAAAAGTTTGGGAATTATTAATCAAGTTATGAAACCATCCCTTGTACAAAAAAACACCAGATTACGTTTATATAACACTTTGGCTAGACCAGTGTTGACCTATGGTAGTGAAGCATGGACACTAAAAAAACAACATGAAAGCAGAATAACGGCTTGTGAAATGAGATTCATGCGCAGAACAGCGGGTTACACCAGATGGGATCGGAAAAGGAACACCGATATCTTAAAAGAATTGAAGACTACGCCAATTTTGGAATATATTAAACAGTACCAACTAAATTGGAAACACCATCTAGAAAGAATGAGTTCAAATCGGATCCCCAAAGCTGTTTATAATTATATACCAAGAGGACGAAGATCACTGGGCCGTCCTATGAAATGCTGGAGGGAAAATTTTCTATAGGATACATTTTATTATTAGTTTTAGTCTTAATTTTAAGTATTATTAACTGGTTGTATTATAGATCGTAATATATTAGATATTATCTTTTGATCAAATTTTTACTTAGTGTTTAATATTAGAGTTAATTAAGATTGTTATATTCTGATGTAATATATGTTTGTCCTGGTGAGTGGAAGAGAAGGCCACATGGCCTTAACTCCACCAGGCTAAATAAATCTAAATCTAAATAAAAAATAGGCCTTTGCCTAATACTTGGAAGGAAGAAGACGAAGAAGAACCAAGGAAGATAAACACGAGGATTAAAGATGAGGCCATTGAGCAAGAGGAGAGCTTCAAATACTTGGGTTGTACTATCAGTAGCAACATGAACTGCAGTCAAGAAGTAAAGTAGAGCTTTTAACAAGAAGAGAAGCATTTTCTGCGGACCTTTGGCAAAAGAATTACGGAAGAGGCTAGTGAAGTACTTTCTGAGATGTTGGATATGGAGAAGGATGGAGCGTATAAAATGGACAGGCAAAATAAAAATAAAGATGTGCTAGACAGAGTGGGTGAGTGACGAACAATGCCGGTACTCTTAAAGAAGAGGAAAATAAATTTGGTTTGGCCACTGGCTAAGAAGAAACTGCCTTCTGACAGATGCCTAGAAGGAATGTTCAACAGAAAAAAGTTATTTTTTATTCAATGCCCCAGGTTGTCGTTTCGACATTTCTTGTATTCTCTCCTGGCATTGGCATAACTGTAACCCACTTCTGAAGTTGGGGCGCCTAGAAGCGGTGTGATGGGTGATAAATGATAATGAAGCGTCAGGAGAGTTCTTAACCTAAACTTAACCTAAATTCCAGACCATGGGTAACCACAGGAATAATTCACTTTAAGAAAAAAATCCCATGGTTTGACCGGGAATCGAACCCGGTACCTCATGAAATGTAGTCAGAAACGCTGACCAGTAGCCCATGGTGCTGGTCGTGAAAAGAAGGTTAGAGGCAGAAAAAATACATAATACAATAGACAATATTAAAATAAATGGTTTGTATGCGACCAAAAAAAAGTGTACAAATGAACTTCGTTAGAAGAACAAAAGACTGCACAAGAATGGATCGGTTAAAGAATGAAGATATAAGAACAGACTTAAATATATATCCATTAAATAATGAAATAAAAGGATATAGAGAAAAATGGTTTAGACATGTAGAAAGAATGAATGTAACAAGATTACCAAAGCAGCATTTAACTACAAACCAAGAGGTTCAAGGAATGTAGGAAGGCCAGTGAAAATATGGACAGAACTGTGAGGCGGAACAGGCATTTTGCCTAGCCCGTGAAGTGAAGAAGAAGAAGAAGAAGAAGAAGAAGTTTGTATGCGGATACTAAAAGGAGGGCTGAGTTAAGGAAAGAGTGGAGAATGCTGAGTTTTCAGTGAAAGACCTGCTCTTGGACAGAACACTAATGCATACATAACAGGTTATAAATCATCCTATACAGGCCTTGCCACGCAGTGTACGTAAAACTTGAGTGCGCATGCGTCATTCATTGTTGGCATTGTCGTTTGTTAATTGGTTCGGTTATCCAGTTGCAGTGATACATCTCATTACGGGATTAAAAATAGATGAAGTGAAAGAGCGAGTACAATTCAATGTAGTATATATTATTAGGGGTTAATATAAATAATGCAAGCTCCAGCTGTTCTGTTTTAGTTCTTTTGTGTGAACCGAATCCGGAATTGTTTTCAGGAATATCTAATGTTTTTGTTTTTTCCAAGATGGATTCCTTGGAATTTTTTTGCCCAATAAAACACTGATAGATAATAATTCATTAACAATTTAAAATGCTTAACCGAAAACGATTCACACTAACCAATTAGTTCACGTTTTCGGTTAATTTTAAATATTGGTTACTAATTTTTCTGGAAGTAAATATCAGTAAAACTAAATATATGGTCACACGTAGAAATACATTATATAATGGAAATGGACAGCTAGTGACAAATGAGGGAAATTTTGAGGAATTGGCTGAATTCAAATACCTAGGAACAATAATCACAAATAGGAATGAGATGCACAAAGAAATTAAACATAGGGTCAATTCTGGAAATGCATGCTATTATGCATTGCAGAGACTCTTGATGTCGCAACTCCTTTCAAAAAACGTTAAGCTGAAAATATATAAAACTATTATTCTACCAGTTATATTGTATGGGTGCGAAACATGGACTCTTACTTTAAGGGAGGAAAGGAGATTACGAGTATTTGAGAATAAAGTTCTTAGGAAGATTTTTGGACCAAAGAGAGATGAACAGACAGGTGAATGGAGAAGACTACATAACAATGAACTACATGGTCTTTATAGGAAGCCAGATATAATAAGAACAGTTAAGTCTCGTAGACTGCGATGGGCAGGGCATGTTGCGCGTATGGGGAATGAAAGACGTGCATGGAAGCTTCTTGTAGGAAAGCCAGAGGGAAAACGCCCAGTTGGTAGACCAAGAATGAGGTGGGAGAACAACATTAACTCTGATTTGAGGGAAGTAGATTATACAGGGAATGATTGGAAAGCATTAGCTCAGGATAGGAATGTATGGAGGGCTTATGTCCGTGCGGCCATGAACCTACGGGTTCGATAGTGCCAGTGAGTAAGTAAGTAAGGTTACTAATTTTTCTTTCGGAAATTATCCATCAAAACAATTTACAAAAAAAATTTCCGTCACCTCCAAGAAATTCTCCTTCTCCATTTGAAGCGATCCTTAACATCCTCAACTCTAAGTCCCAGGTCACTCATACTTCTTCTCACACCGTCCATCCAACCTTCTTCACGTCTTCCCTTTCTCCTTTTCCTATTCATTTTCTAACTACAAGTAAGAGGTGTATTGATATCATTGATCCCAGAATAGCTATTTATGTCTCGTCGCAAGAATCACGCGAATCTTACGTGCGCTGTTGCGATTTTCAGAAAGTTTCGTTTTAATTATTCCATTAACCGTGGGGTTGGTCACAAAAAGAAATGGAGAAGATGTGTTTCTTTTTTCGTAATTTAACATCTCCTTGAAGTAGTGCGCTTAGCGTCGTAGCCGAGTGGTTAATGCAAGAAGCCTTGGCGCAGAGCTACGGGACTTGCGCTGGTTCGAGTCTTAATGGGGGAAGAAATTTTCTCACGTAATTTGGGCCAGTATGGGACCGTTGCCCACCCAGCATCGTGAGGCGTTTTGTTAGCTACAGTAAGTAGCGACTCCAGTTTGAGAAGACCAGCTATAACGGCTGGGAGATCCGACATGTTGAACACATGTCACCCTTACACTGGCTTATGATCATCTACCTCTGTGATTATAGTCCGTTTGCTCAATTAAGAGAATCTTCCCGTGCAAATATTTGAAGGGATTAGGGGTGGGGGTGAATTCTCTGTCTACTTGATGGCCAACAACAGGTATAGGAAGGGTTGAAAATTCTTTCCTTCTTTCGAAGATATTGTACCCTTTTGTACTGCATGCAAATACATTAGTCTCTACTCAAATTACTTCCAATCACTGGTGAGCTGAGATCGAATTAACGGCCTTCTTACCGGTCATGCATGAATGTTGACGTTTTCGTAATATTGGCAACGAATTACCCAGAATTCTCAGCGATAAAACCACTTCCGTTATTTTCGTCTGCTATAGAGGAATGCATTTATGCTTGCATCCCGCAAATAATACCGTATACAAACACGTCTGCGACGCGCAATATTACGCCGATTCTCCTGTTCTTCCAGTTGAATTCTTTGGTAGACTCTATCAAATTCCTCTTCTCCGCGTATACCGAAAACATGATCGAAGTCTTCAAGGTCCGACATCTTGGATAAGTTTCAAACTACATCGGTTACCATCGGTTCCCTTCGGGATTTTCACATAAGTTTATATCTTGAGCTACGATCTTAAGGTACCTTGTCAGGTAGCTTACAATTATTACCGCGTGAATAGATTTCTGAGTAAGAAAAATGTGTTTGGATAAAACTTTATCAGCAGAGAACGCCTTTTACAGTCTAATGCGTTCAAACATTCGACCCTTAGTGATGAGTTAACGCATGAATTGTGCTGCGTGAAGTATTTTTTTCAACAATGAGTGTTAACATATTTTAGAAACTTTGGCTAGTTGCTCCCACTCTCCGGCTGGCCGTGCAGCAACCGTTTGAAAATATACGCGGGAAAATTCTCTTAATTGAGCAAACGGACTATAACATATGTGGTGTTCTATCCCTGTCGCGCTTGGAGATTTTATATCACTTTCATCCTGTATAGACTTACATCTTCTTGTGAATTAAAATTACTCAAGAAAAAGTTATAAGGTAACAATTTAAAAATTGCAATGAAATACAAGTGTTGTCATCGAATTAGAAAAAAAAGATTGAAGAATAACCATAATCTATAAAATCATCATTTTTCCTTGTAGCCATTTGCCCTGGTTCATTCAATATTATTATTTATCAACTGTTATTACAGTAAAAATAATTAATGTTAAGGTTTTTTTTCGAAATTAGTGATACTGTAAAGAATTGGGGCTTTCCCTACTTTTTTTTTATTTTGACATTACAACAAAATAAAACTAAGTAAATAAAAATATATTGATAAATTCCAATCAAAATATACTAATGTTTATTTGAATATAAAGTGAAGTAAAGTGTTCCACTACAGGCCTCGGGAGGCCCATGGGGTAGTAGGATGTTAAGGCTCCCACTTTTTATAGACAATCGGCACTTGATGTCAGCCGGGTTGTCAGCCCTCCGTGACGGCCGCGTTTACCCCCAGAACAAGCATCTGATACTCATTTCAATCAGAGGCTGAGTCCACCCCAGGGTTATGATTCTGAAATTAAGGTATCATTTATACTGAAATGCTCCTTGCTATTTCTTTGTGAAAATACTTTGCATAATTTTACTCGTTTTCCATTAACAAGAAATAAAGTTGCAACTTACTGCGAAATGCAGGAGCTATCAATTTGTCAAACCTGGGCTTATTTGATTCCAGACTTCGAGGCAGTAATTGGCATCAGTGGATCGCTTACCTATTAATAAAAATAACAAACAATAAATAATAAATGTTCTTAAAACTAAAAGAAAAGCTAAATTAAATACAGCATAAAGCAAAACAAATAAAACTAAAAGCATTAAGTGGCAAAGCTTTTTTATCTATTATTATCAGCCTATTACATTCAAATTACATCAAGTGTATTTAAGCAAAGCATTTAGAATTACAAGTGCAGTTTAATGTTTTTTATGTATTATATTTGAAGAAAAGCTTTAAGGCCCATACGGTGCCCGAAATCATATGGATGTACCGAAATGGACATTTCGATACAGGAATTACGTCTTACTGCGCAAACTATACGTCATCGCGTCTCCATCTCGAGTGTAATCTTTATGAACAGTGCCAAATGCTTTCCTATCTATCCCTTCCTTTCCTACTGCGCACCCTGTGCTATCGCGCATTCCCCCTCTCCCTGTGAACTCTCATAAATAGCTGTGTTTTGTAACATCGAATCATCATCTACTTAGTCACCATTGGAGTCTGGTCAGAGCAGCTCAGGAGAGCTGGTTTTGTTTGTTTAGTCCAGTAAGCCAGGGTGGGGACGCTAGGACAGTATTTCCCCCAACCAGAGGCTGGACTAGAGTGAGTGATAATGTATGTATGCATGTTGATTTATATCATATTTTCTTTTTGTATAGATGATCTACTATGATTTCTTTTCTTTGTAAACTGAATATTTATTTATTTATCTTTATATTATATCTGACTATATTTTGACTCGCATTAAAAGCTTTAGTTGTGCTTTTTACTTACTCTATGCTTATTCATTCAGTAGTTAGCATAATTCAGATATCAAAGTCAAATTCCAAAAGCTTGCTCAAGCGGGTGTTAGTTCCTTTATCCCAAAGCTTCCACGATTGTATTTTATAAGTCAGTAAACATTACATATTGGGAGAATTTAGTAAAGAAAGTTGAATTCCTCTTTGCCTCTATGGGCCCGGGCAAAGATGTCACAAATTTGAACAATCTATGCTTTCCAATCAAAATAGTGATCAACAATATAACCCTGCGTGGGTGCAAAAATGGTTTAGCAGAACATGGTTCAGATTGCACATGGCCATCACCATCATCATCCTTATCATTATTACCAGTGTGGAAAGCAACGGGAAGCTACCACACCTACAATTCCCTAGTAAAGCTGCAAGCATAGCATGGAAATGAAGGACCTGCCTTCGGGCAGAATTACTATGGATGGATATTTGAAGAGTTATTTATATAATATAATTGATTAATTAAAACAAAAGAAAATTATGATTAATTAAAATGTGGGAAGTTTGAATGGGATAGTCTGTATTTATTGAAGTGTACGCTAATCTGATGTGCACAAACGTGTGCCATCAGAACCTAACGAAATGAAATGAGTGAACATTCATTTCTTAAAATATATTTTCGAATGTTGGTCATTTCGATTTCACAGATATCTCCACCATCTAGCAGAAGAGTCTTTCTGCGTTCGCACATGCGCACGATAACATTTGAGACAAATGCAACTTTTTAAAACATAGATAAATCTAATATATAAAAATGTTTGTTTGTTCGTACTTTATGCGCGGCCATACCGTTGATCCGATTGTGATGGGGCGTTTTATAAAATGTTCAGAAGATTCCCGGGATGAACATAGGCTATAAGAGAGTTGTGGTACTCAAATCCTATACCCTTAAAATCGCCCTTTGTAGTGGAAAACATGAAAAAGTAGCTTCTTGGACGCGTAAATGGTTGCGCTGCCTAAACCATAACAAGTTACACACAATTAATGTACACAGAATTGAATATCTCAAAAAGCTCTACAAAAAAGTCCGCGACAGCATATGTTTATCTCTTACGCATAACTCACAAAAACCATTTTTGTCTTTCATTGATGCCAAGAAGATCGAGACAAGTACGTAGATTCCTGTGCAAGCACAGCAGCATATGGCGGGTATTCTTTTACGGATAACTCACAATAACAAATTTTGTCTTTTAGCTCGTTTATGCCAAGAAGATCGAGATAAGTAGATTCCCGGGCAACACCGGGTAATCAGCACGGGGAATCTTAAAATAATTACGACATACATTTACGTATAACTATTTTTCATTCTACTTATTCAACTAATCATAAGAAGTACATTATTTTTTGTCTTTCAGCTCATTTATGCCAAGAAGATCGGGATGAGTAGATTCCCAGACAACGCCGGGTAAATAGCACGGGGTATCTAAAAATAATTACGATATAAATGTTTCCCTGTACTTATTTAACTAAATATAAAACATCCGAATTTTAGCTCCTTTATGTAAAGAAGATCGGGATAAGTAGATTCCTGGGCTACGCTGGGTAATCAGCACGGGCTATCTAAAAAATATAAATTTTTACTTATTTTTCCTTTTACCTATTCATCTAAACACAAAAGCACATTGAATGCAGGCTTTCACGGCCGGTAATCATAATGTTGAGTGATTCCGGGTTATGTAGCCGTGGTCCATAGTTGGTGTTGATACCAGACGTTTCGCCCTCAACTGCGGAGGGCATCTTCAATGGCGAGTGCTTCTAGGCGTGTTTCCTGGTCGGAGGATCTACTTAGAGTGAGCGCTGC
The DNA here is from genome assembly GCA_030220185.1 of Diploptera punctata. Taxonomy (NCBI): domain Eukaryota; kingdom Metazoa; phylum Arthropoda; class Insecta; order Blattodea; family Blaberidae; genus Diploptera; species Diploptera punctata. Next base: position 131,131 of record JASPKZ010008157.1, read on the forward strand.
GGACGTTGTGGACGTTGTATTGATACTAGTGGTGGGTGCAGTGTGAGTGGGCGTGGCTCTTGCTGATTGGCTAATGGTCGTCTCCTTGTTGTCCCTAGTGTTAATGCATTTATTTTCTAGTGTATGATACCAGGCCTTAGACAGTTTGATACCTTCCTCTTTTCTGTTAATATTATATACAAGCATAAGGGAAATATTAACAGAAAAGAGGAAGGTATCAAACTGTCTAAGGCCTGGTATCATACACTAGAAAATAAATGCATTAACACTAGGGACAACAAGGAGACGACCATTAGCCAATCAGCAAGAGCCACGCCCACTCACCCTGCACCCACCACTAGTATCAATACAACGTCCACAACGTCCGCAGCGCTCACTCTAAGTAGATCTTCCGACCAGGAAACACGCCTAGAAGCACTCGCCACTGAAGATGCCCTCCGCAGTTGAGGGCGAAACGTCTGTTATCAACACCAACTATGGACCACGGCTACATAACCCGGAATCACTCAACATTATAAAAGCACATTAATGTTCATTTATTTAGGCGTAGCAGCGCACGCCGGGTATTAGCTAGTATTTGATAATTGTAAAACCAAATGTCGTAAGAATCGCTGCAAGACGTTTAAAATACCTATGTATGAAACGTCAGTAAATACTGATGAAGTACGCATAGCAATAATGTTACAAGTATATGGTATGGAAAATCAAAGGGAAGATATAATCGTATGAATGTTTCTTGTAAATAGCATTAAGGATTTGGCATTAAATCTTTACATATTTACAATAATTATTCTTCTGTACGTGTTTATCTCACTCAACCCCTCTTAAATGACGGGACCGATTTTCATGAAATATTTTTATGTGTGGTTGAGTGAGTCCCTTGGTGGTTTAGATTCACAATTGGACCCTCTAAAACCATTAGGTGTAGGAGCTCACCTGAAGTGAAAATATAAAAATCGTTCTAGTGGTCACAATTTTCGATGTTTCACAACGAAACTCGGTATATCCCAATACAATTAACCGGGATAGATATTATACAAAAAATTACCGAAATCCGACAATTACAAGTGGAGGTTTACTTGAAATCCGAAAGTAAGAAGTTCCTAAACGACTCGATCGATTTTGATGAAATGTTTTGTGTGTAATTGAGTGAGTCCCTGGATGATTTAGATTCACTATTGGACCCTGTAAATCCATTAAGTGTAGGAGTTCACCTGAAGTGAAAATTTAAAAATCGCTCTTGTGATTTTCGATGTTTCATAACGAAACTCAAAAAACTCCTGGCGCGACAGGCCTACAAGGCCCTTAGCCTACCAGCCGGTTGCTGGCCTCACATCCACATGTGTCAATCACAGAGGTAGATGATAATCAGCCAGTGTAGGGGTGACATGTGGTCAGCATGTCGAGTCCCCAGTCGTTATAGCTGGTTTTCTCAACCTGGAGCCGCTACTTATTGTAGCTACCCAAATGCATCACGATGCTGGGTGGGCACTGGTCCCATACTGGCCGAAATACCATGAGAAAATTTCTTCCCCCCATGGAGACTCGAACCAGCGCAAGTCCCGTAGCTTTGCGACAAGGCTTCCTGCCTTAACCACTCGGCTACGGCGCGGGACAACGAAACTCAGTAGACCCTTACTTACTCTTACTCACTGGCACCATCGACCCGCAGGTTCATGGCCGCACGGACATAAGCTCTCCATACATCCCTATCCTGAGCTAATGCTTTCCAATCATTCCCTGCATAATCTACTTCCCTCAAATCATAGTTAATGTTGTTCTCCCACCTCATTCTTGGTCTACCAACTGGGCGTTTTCCATCTGGCTTTCCTACAAGAAGTTTCCATGCACGTCTTTCATTCCCCATACGCGCAACATGTCCTGCCCATCGCAGTCTACGGGACTTAACTGTTCTTATTATATCTGGCTTCCTATAAAGACCATGTAGTTCATTGTTGTGTAGTCTTCTCCATTCACCTGTCTGTTCATCTCTCTTTGGTCCAAAAATTTTCCTAAGAACTTTATTCTCAAATACTCGTAATCTCCTTTCCTCCCTTAAAGTAAGAGTCCATGTTTCGCACCCATATAATATAACTGGTAGAATAATAGTTTTATATATTTTCAGCTTAACGTTTTTTGAAAGGAGTTGGGACATCAAAAGTCTCTGCAATGCATAATAGCATGCGTTTCCAGAATTGAGCCTATGTTTAATTTCTTTGTGCATCTCATTCCTATTTGTGATTATTGTTCCTAGGTATTTGAATTCAGCCAATTCCTCAAAATTTCCCTCATTTGTCATTAGCTGTCCATTTCCATTATATAATGTATTTCTACGTGTGACCATATATTTAGTTTTACTGATATTTACTTCCAGTCCTAATTTCTTAGTGTTACTCAGTAGACCCTAATAAAATAAACCGAGATAGGTATTGACCAAGAATGGGCTAAAGCCGACAATTAGTAATGGAGGTTTACCTGAAATCCGAAATTAAGAACTTCCTAAACGACTGGGCCTATTTTGATGAAATGTTTTATGTGTATTTGAGTGAGTCCCTGAATGATTTAGATTCACAATTGAACCCTCTACAATCATTAGGTGTAGGAGTTCACATGAAGTGAGCATTTAAAATCGTTCTAATGTTCACAATTTCCGATGTTTCACAACGAAACTCAGTATATCCTAATAGAATTAACTAAGGTAGATATTAAACAAAAATGAACGAAATTCGACAATTAAAAGTGGAGGTTTACTTGAAATCCGAAATTAAAAACTTACTAGCGACCGCCATGTTTAGTTCGTCTCAACGTATGCCATACAATTTAACTAATTTTTAATATTTCATTTATTTAAGTGTAGCAACGCAAGCCGGGTATTAGCTAGTATTTAATATTTTATATTACATATTTTTCTACATGTTTCAAAATTTTTACTACATATTTATGTACATATATTCCAATTGATACCTCATAAATATTCCAGCTCTAATAACACTGGTCAACATGATATTTGTTTCATGAGTACCAATAGTTGTACTTAATAAAGTTTTTTTATCGTGTGTTCAAACATATATCCGGAATTTCTCCATTACCCACAGTTTTTTTATTTCAATTTCAATTAATGGATTTAAATAATTATTTTTTTAATAAACTTTTTTTGTCCATTTGTCCATTGTAAAATAAAATCAAATTAGCTAACTCAGGAGATTTCAGCTGTGGAAAAGAGATATCAAGGCAAATGGAATCCTAATATGCTGGCCGATTATTGCTGGACCATCAAGAGGGATGCTCCACAGGCGAAATATAGCAGAAACTCGTCATTTATTACTTTCTAGGTGAGTCCGAATGTTCAATATTGTGTAGTTACGAATGTAGAAAATATTAAAGTGTTTGAAATTATAAATTCCTGTCTCTCGGAAACCTTGCGTGATGGAGAATAACCGATATCATATTTGAATTCAGGAGAAAAAATACTATCAGAATCACATATTTTTCTTTTTGAGACAAAAACAAAGTTTTTTTTTTGTTGCTCAGTGTAATCTGCTTGAGCCGATAATATTTTTAATCAGCTGAAATTTGAACCATCCGTTCATCCATAGTAATTCTGCCCGAAGGCAGGTCCTTCACTGCAATTATAGCATTTTCATGCTGTGCTTGCAGCTTTATTAGGGAATTGTAGGTATGGTAGCTTCCCGTTGCTTTCCACACCGATGAAGGATGATGATGATAATGATAAGGATGATGATGGCCATATGATTTCGGGGACTATTTGGGCCTTAACGTTTTCCTGACATTTGTCTTACAGGTGAGAAAAAAAACCGATAAAAACCTCACCCAGAAAGACTGCCCCGACCGGGGAACGAACCCGGGCCCGCTGCGTGACAAGGCAGCACGCTACCCCGAGACCACAGCGGTGTACCATTCGAACCATACGCCCCATAATTATTTAATATAAGTTTAGAATCCACCGCAGTGGTCTCGAGTTAGCGTACTGCCTTGTCACACAGCGGGCCCGAGTTCAATCCCGGTCGGGACAGACTCCTGGGTGAGGTTTCTTTTTCGGGGTTTTTCCTCACCTGTAAGAAAAATGTCAGAAAGCATAGGGCCCAACAGTCCCCGAAAATCATCCGACCATCATCATCGTCCTTATTATTATCATCATCATCATCATCATCATTCAACGTTGTGGAAAGCAACGGGAATCTACCACACCTATAATTCCCTAGTAGAGCATGGCACGAACATGCAGTGAAAGACCTGCTCTCGGGCAGAATTACTATGGATGGATGGATAAGTTTAGAATGGGGATACACAAGTTTATATTGTAGAATCTGCATTGCGAATTATAAATCAAATAATCTTGTTCAAATAGTATATTTCACAGTAACATTAAAGAGAAAAAAGCGGCTTGTGAAATAAAACACACAAAATTAATCTGGTGTTTACCACATATATTTTTCCTTTGTTTCCCTCAAACCACAAATTCTCAACCTCTCTCCCGCTCTGCTTCACTCATGAAATAACAAATGGTAAGTCAGTAATTTTTTACTGTAGGGAATCAAAGTTAAAAAGAAATGAAGAAATGTTTTACTTCATCAGATATTTATTGATTATACTGACCAAATTTAATAATAATAATAATAATAATAATAATAATAATAATAATAGTGGAATGCAGGCTTTCACGGCCGGTAATCATGGTAAAAAAAGATTCCGGGCTATGTGGCCGTGGTCTATAACTGGCGTTTCTTCCAGACGTTTCTCCCTCAACTACGGAGGGCATCTTCAGTGGCGAGCGCTTACAGCTGTTGTTTCCCTGTCGTAGACTCGACTGCGAATCGAGTCTACGACAGGGAAACAACAGTTGTAAGCGCTCGCCACTGAAGATGCCCTCCGCAGTTGAGGGAGAAACGTCTGGAAGAAACGCCAGTTATAGACCACGGCCACATAGCCCGGAATCTTTTATTACCAATAATAATAATAATAATAATAATAATAATAATAATAATAATAATAATAATAATAATCATCATTTTAATCATAATAATAATCATCATCATCCGGTATCATGGCAACTACCGCCGTCTTCCGGAAACCAAACACCATTCCTCTCTGTCCATGCATTGATCTTCCTCCATTCCTCTGATATTAATAGCTGCTTGTAACCCTTCTATTCAATATTTCTTGTGTTTTCCTCACTTCCTCCTTTCCATTGGGATCCATTCCATAACAATTTTTGGCAATCTTTGCTCTGGCATTCTTTTGACATGGTCATACCATTGTAATATTTATTTTCTATAATGTTTATGATGTCCGGTTCCTCTTGTACACCCATAATTTCCCTTATTTCTTTATTTCGTAATATATCCATTCTAGATTGTCCAGCTGATCTTCTTAAAACATCCATTTCTGTACTTAAAATTCTTTTCATTTCCCTGGTAGGAATTAGCCAGACTTCAGCACCATATGTTAAAATGCCCTGAATTATGGTTTGATGTATTTGTAATTTTATATTTTTTGTAATATTTTTTGCTCCACCAAACAGAGTTTAAAGCATTTATTGCTTGTTTTGTTTGGCGATTCTATTTTTATTTCTACTGTGTTATCGCCTGAATGGTCTAATTTTGTTCCTAAATAAGTGCATTCAATACTAGGTTTTAGTTCTTCTCCATTGTTGAAATTTATATTTTCCATTTCTTCTCCTATACACAGATATTTAGTTTTCTCAATGTTTATACAAAGTCCCGAATTTTAATATTCTTCTTTTAATATTTTAGCCATATATTCTATGTCATCGTGGTCTTGTGCTATTAATACCTTGTCATCTACAAAATTTAGTGAATATACATGTGTATTTTGGATGGGTATGCCCATTTTTTGACATTTTTTCCTCCAGCAGTCTCTTACTACTACCTTGCCTTAAACCTTTTGTAATAGTAATAATAATAATAATAATAATAATAATAATAATAATAATAATAATAATAATAATAATAATAATAATAACTAACTCACTCACTGGCTCTATCGAACCGTAGGTTCATAGCAGCATGGACATAATCTCTCCATACATCCCTAGCGTTTTTCCTCACCTGTAAGACAAATGTCAGGAAAACTTTAAGGCCCAAACGGTCCACGAAATCATATGGCCATCATCATCAACCTTATAATTATCATCATCATCATCATCCTTCACCGCTGTGGAAAGCAACGGGAAGCTACCACACCTACCCATTCCCTAGTAAAGCTGCAAGCATAGCATGAAAACGCTATGATTGTAGTGAAGGACCTTCCTTCGGGCAGAATTACTGTTGATGGAGATCCCTAGCCTGATACATAACAGCATGTATTTCCATTATTGAGCCTATGTTCAATTTCTTTGTGCATCTCATTCCTATTTGTAATTATTGTTCCTAGATACTTGAAATTAGCCCACCGCTGTGGTCTCGAGGTAGCGTGCTGCCTTGTCACGCAGCGGGCCCGGGTTCGATCCCCGGTCGGAGCAGTTTTTCTGGGTGAGGTTTTTATCGGGGTTTTCCTCACCTGTAAGACAAATGTCAGGAAAACTTTAAGCCCAAACGGTCCCCGAAATCATATGGCCATCATCGTCATCCTTATCATCATCATCACTATCATCCTTCACCGGTGTGGAAAGCAACGGGAAGCTACCACACCTGCACAATTCCCTAGTAAAGCTGCAAGCATAACATGAAAATGCTATGATTGCAGTGAAGGACCTGCCTTCGGGCAGAATTACTATGGATGGATACTTCAAATTGTATATATCTTACTTGTAGTCTATTATTTACATACACGTTTATGTGTGTTTGATAGTTGTTTCTGTGTTTTTGTACATATTCCATGATTAATTCTGTTTGTTATTCTTTGAGAATCTCAGAATTCCTTTTATGGTCTCTCCTTGAATAGCCCGCAGTACGTCTCATAAATTTCATTTTTGCCGCAGTTAGTCTTTGTTCATCTACACTGCGAATTGTCCAGGCCTCACTGCCGTAACATAATATGGGTCTGGCAAAAGAAATGTATATTCAGTAAACCAGCATAACCAAACTCTAAATTCGACTTACTGAAGAATTCGCTTAATTTACGCTATCCCTGCGTGACGGAAATTCTGTGATCATTAAATCATTGTAAGATAATAAATAATGGTTACCTAATTATTTTTCACAATTAGCAGACTCAAGGGCATATATTGATTAATTCGTAGAAAATTCCATTCATGAGTTGAAACCAATTAAATCAGACGGCGTTTGGAGTATGAGTCAATTAATTAATGTTGATGAAACAAATAATTACCACGTATCCACACTTGTTATCTAACTCACTGGCTCTATCGGACATGTAGGTAGGTGTATGGCCGCGTCGATAACTATTCAATATATTCCTATCCTGAGCTAATGCTTTCCAACCATTCCCTGTTGAATATACTTTCCTTAAATCATGATTAATATTATTCTACCACCATATTCTTTGTTATCCCTCTGGTTTTCCTACAAGAAGCTTCCATGCTCCCCTTTCATTCGTGCCACATGTCCTGCCCATCGCAGTCTAAGAGATTTAACTGTTCTTACTAGTTATAATAAAGTTTAGGAATTATTAATCAAGTTATGAAACCATCCCTTGTACAAAAAAACACCAGATTACGTTTATATAACACTTTGGCTAGACCAGTGTTGACCTATGGTAGTAAAGCATGGACACTAAAAAAAACAACATGAAAGCAGAATAACGGCTTGTGAAATGAGATTCATGCGCAGAACAGCGGGTTACACCAGATGGGATCGGAAAAGGAACACCGAAATCTTAAAAGAATTGAAGACTACGCCAATTTTGGAATATATTAAACAGTACCAACTAAATTGGAAACACCATCTTGAAAGAATGAGTTCAAATCGGATCCCCAAAGCTGTTTATAATTATATACCAGGAGGACGAAGATCACTGGGCCGTCCTATGAAACGCTGGAGGCAAATTTTCTATAGGATCGTAACAGGCCTTGGCCTAATACTTGGAAGGAAGAAGAAGACTATATCTGGTACATGGACTCTTACTTTAACGGAGGAAAGGAGATTACAAGTATTTGAGAATAAAGTACTTAGGAAAATTTTTGGAGCAAAGAGAGATGAAGAAACAGGTGAATGGAGAAGACTACATAACAATTAATTACATGCTCTTTATAGGAAGCCAGATATAATAAGAACAGTTAAGTCTCGTAGACTGCGATGGGCAGGACATGTTGCACGTATGGGGAATGAAAGACTTGCATGGAAGCTTCTTGTAGGAAAGCCAGAGGGAAAACGCCCAGTTGGTAGACCAAGATGAGGTGGGAGAATAACATTAACTATGATTTGAGGGAAGTAGATTATACAGGGAATGATTGGAAAGCATTAGCTCAGGATAGGGATGTATGGAGAGCTTATGTCCGCGCGGCCATGAACCTACGGGTTCGATAGTGCCAGTGAGTAAGTAAGGATTTTCATCCTTTTTATTTCCAAAATCACTCCTCGGAGGAAGACGTATTGGATGTGCATTCACTCACTGTCTATCCATCTCTTGGCTGTTCTTCCTTTTGTCCATTGGTCTATCTTCTTTAGCCCTTTATGCAAATCGGTTTTCTTCCATTCTTTCTATATGAGCCTTCCAATATTTTCATCTATCTATAATAAATTTGGTTATGTCCTGAATATGACATTTGTCCCTAATTTCTGTGTTATGTATTTTATCAAATGATTTTTCCCCTGAATTGTTGAGATCCTCATTTCACATGTGCTTCTTATTTGTCTAGTTTTTGTTGTATCAGCCCTAGTTTCTGCTCCATCTACGATAACTGGTCGAACTATCGTTTTGTATATGCGGGTTTTGATTCCTATTGACATATGTTTATTGTGCCAAATTAAATCTTTCATATATCCTGAGCCCACCGCTGTGGTCTCGAGGTAGCGTGCTGCCTTATCACGCAGCGGGCCCGAATCCGATCCCCGGTCGGGGCAGTTTTCTGGGTGATGTTTTTATCGGGGTTTTTCCTCACCTGTAAGACAAATGCCAGGAAAACTTTAAGGCCCAAACGGTCCCCGAAATCATATGGCCATCATTACCATCACCCTTATCATCATCATCATCACCATCCTTCATCGGTGTGGAAAGCAACGGGAACCTACCACACCTATAAATCCCTAGTAAAGCTGCAAAGCAGAGCATGAAAATGCTATTATTGCAGTGAAAGGCCTGCCCTCGGGCAGAATTACTATGGATGGATGGATGGATGGATTATACGTGTTATGGAAAGAATCCGTCCATAGTAATTCTGCCCGAGGGCAGGTCTTTCACTACAATCATAGCATTTTTCATGCTATGATTTGCAGCTTTACTAGGGAATTATAAGTGTGGTAGCTTCCCGTTGCTTTCCACTCCGATGAAGGATGATGATAATGATAAGGATGGTGATGATGACCGGATGATTTTCGGGGACCGTTGGACCCTAAGCTTCCTGACATTCGTCTTACAGGTGAGGAAAAACCCTGAAAAAAACCTCACCCAGGAGCCTGTCCCAATCGGGAATCGAACCCCGGCTCTCTGCGTGAAAAGGCAGCGCGCTATCTCGAGACCACAGCGGTGGATAATGAAACAATAAAAAATTGGAAAACCGGAGTCGTGATTTAGAACCTGGTTGAGAAATTTACCCTTAGTGTCTATTCGCTGTTGCCTAATACATCTTCTTCTTCTTCTTCTTCTTCTTCGGAATGCAGTATTTGGTGATGATGCCCGTTCTGCGACTACAAAAACTGATCTTTCCATCGGTTGAAGGGTCTTCCGAGGTCTCTTTTGCCTTTAGGGTTGAGTGGTAAATCATCTTTGGTAAACGGGAATTTGACATTCTCTGGACGTGTTGGAACCATTTAATCTGATAGCCTAATACATAATATTACATATTTAAGATTTATTCGTATTATATAAACATATTGAACTTCTTAAGTGTAGGTCATTTGAACCTGTTCCTATGAGATCTCAAGAGGTGGTTGGTCAGTCCATCTTAATTTTGGTCTTCCTTTATCACAAACTCCTTTAGGTTGATAGTGTAATCCTAATTTAGGCAAGCGAGATGGGCACATTCTTTGCAAATGTTGTAACCAATTGCTATGACTATTTAACTCATGCCCCAAATGGGGAGTCAATGACCAATCACACTTCAATAAATTTTGATTTACAACCAATCATTTGAGAAATAAGAATTTGAGAAATAAGACCACAAGTGAAACTCAATTAAAATTTTACAAAACAGTAGCCGTTCCAACATTAACATACGGGTCTGAGACTTGGTCTTTAACGATCTCTGATAAAAATAAAATTGAGACAATAGAAATGAGATTTCTCAGATCAGTTGCAGGTGTATCTGTAAGAGATCAAAAGAGAAGTCAAGATATCAGAGATGAATTACAAATATATAATATAAACGAGAGAATACACACAAATAAACGTAATTGGTTTGAACATATACAAAGAATGCCAAATAATCGTTTATCAAAACAGCTGCTTCATCATAGGCCTCTAGGCCGAAGAAAAGTAGGAAGACCAAAACGTCGTTGGAAAAACGACCTGCACTTGCAGCATATAGTGCATCGGGGAGCGGAACGGGTCAACAGGCCCATACCTTCAAGATGATGACCAATCACAGTCGTTTTTCACCTCGATTTTATCAGTTTAATTTTATCACTTTAAAATCAAGTTCCTCCTTTTTAACATTCTGAATAGGCCAGAACATTATTTTACAGAGAATGATACTCGAAAAAATACGTCTACCAGATTGCATATATAGTGCACGAATGTAAACAGATAATACTTGTGGGGATATAATAGAAAAAACATTCGTAGTAATTGGTTTTACCACAATAAAAATAAACCACTGTTTGCACTTTCTTAAACGTATTATTTCCCAGCAATTTACGTTCCAGAAAAATATAATTTACATCATAGGACATCAGAAATTAATTAATAACCTATAATGTTGGTTATAAACAGTTTCATGTGTTTAATTTTTTCTCCACTAGGGTTCATTCTTACAATATTGCGATCTCTTGCAATAAATAATATGATCTGGTTGCAGTGATAAACAAATGAAGCATACCAAACATTTCTCATTTGTTTCAAACATCGCCGTTTACATTAAATATATAAATATTTTAAAATAACTATATTTAAATAATGATTTGTGAATAAACAGCTTAATTTTATTCGTTAAATAGTCCTAACAAATGCCACTGTTGATTTCCATATTCTCTAGATAATTTCACTCCTCTTCATTGGTCGTGAATTTATCGATAATTTGGAAATCACTTGTGGCATTACTTATGACTATTTGACTCATGCCACAAATGCTAGTCAATGACCAATCACATTTCAATGAATGTTGTTTTACAACCAATGACAGTCGTGTTTCACCTCGCTCTTTATCGATTTCTCTTTATCAGCTCCTGCTTTTGTGATAAAGAAAGCTCGTCCTTTTTAATATTCTGAACAAGTCAAAGCATTATTTTTCTCCAGCAAATACATTGAATATAGCAAATAATGAAAAGATTCCTTGATTTTACTGAGTTGTTTAATAAAAAATAAATGAATAACCCGTAATGTGGATTATGATATATAGTTTGATGTGTTTCATTATTTCTCCACTTGGGTGCACTCTTACAATATTGCGATCTTATTTGGCAATAAATAATATGATCAAGCAGCAGTGAATGAACATAACCTCACATTTCTGATTTGTTTTCAAACACCGCCGTTTACATTAAATATATAAATATTTTAAAATAACTATAGTTCAAGAATGATTTGTGAGTAAACAGCTTAATTTTATTCGTTAAATAGTCCTAACAAATGCCACTCTTGATTTCCAAAATCTCTAGATAAATTGGAAAACACTCATGGCATTACTTATGACTATTTAACTCATGCCCCAAATGGGACTCAATGGCCAATCACGTTTCAATGATTTCTGTTTTACAACCAATCAGAGTCGTGTTTCACGAAATATTTATCAGTGTTATAATTACCATATTAAAGAAGGCTCCTCCTTTTTAATATTCTGAACAGGTCTAACCATTATTTTGCAGTGACTGAGCCTGCGAGAAATACGGCTACCAGATTGTATATATAGTGCATGAATGTCAACACATGCCGCATGCGGGAGTTAATATAAAAACATTTGTAGCAATTGATTATACCACCAAAAAAAGAAACCACTGTTTGCACTTTCTTAAATGTATTTTTTCCCAGGTAACAATCCAGAAAAATATAATTGTCATATTTACATCATACGATATCAGAAATGAATTAATATACAGTTTGATGTGTTTAATTTTTTCTCCACTAGAGAGTATTCTTACAATATTGCGTTCCTTTGGCAATAAATAGTATGATCTGGTTGCAGCGATAAACAAAAGAAGCAGATGAAGCGTACCTATCGCTTCTCATTTGTTTTCAAACATCGCCGTTTACATTAAATATATAAATATTTTAAAATAACTATAGTTAAATAATGATTTGTGAGTAAACAGCTTAATTTTATTCGTTAAATAGTCCTAACAAATGCCACTCTTGATTTCCAAATTATCGATAAATTGACGACTCACGAAGTGAGGAGTGAATTTATCTACAGAATTTGGAAATCACTCGTGGCATTACTTAAGATAATTTTTAATTTCTTCAATCATATTCTGAACTTCATGTCTTCGTCTTTTATTTTGATAGAAAATCGGATAAAAAATTTCAACTTTAACCAGGCTAGGAATTTTTTTTTTTTTTGGTTTTAGTTTTAGAAATCAGTTTACGTAAACATACAGGGTTACATAATGGAAACAATTCATTTAATCAATTCCTTTATACCGAATTCAGAATTCCGGTTACACAATTGGAGAGCTACTATATTTGAAACAATACAGCGTTACCAAAAATCCCAGGAGCTCGGTTCAGTTCGTTTCTAGCTGAATCTATAAATGTTTAGTTAGGGCTCGGGTCGAGTGCAAAGTGTCCAGTTTCCTTCCCACTCGACGCTGTAATTGTATCGCCATCAACAAAGATTAATAACTGTTACAAATGACTCCCAACACAAATGTGTTTCTAGTCCAAGGTTAGATTTTATTATTAGATTACGACTTCCTAAATGTTTAGCGGAGTAACAGCCGTTATTTCCTGTAACTTCCTGATGACATGAAACTTTATTTAACTCAACAATACAGATCGCATAATAATAATAATAATAATAATAATAATAATAATAATAATAATAATAATAATAAAAATAAATAATAATAATAATAATAATAATAATAATAAAAATAATAATAATAATAATAATAATAAAAATAATAATAATAATAATAAAAATAATAATAATAATAATAATAATAATAAAAATAATAATAATAAAAATAATAATAATAACAATAATAATAATAAAAATAATAATAATAATAATAATAATAAAAGTAATAATAATAATAATAAAAATAATAATAATGGTAATAATAAAATAACAATAACAATAAAATAATAATAGTAACAATAATAATAATAATAATTATTATTATTATTATTATTAGTAGTAGTAGTAGTATTATCATTATTATTATTATCATCGGCTCAATTCTGGAAATGCATGCTATTATGCATTGCAGAGACTTCTGGTGTCCCAACTCCTTTCAAAAAACGTTAAACTGAAAATATATAAAACTATTATTCTACCAGTTATATTGTATGGGTGCGAAACATGTACTCTTACTTTAAGGGAGGAAAGGAGATTACGAGTATTTGAGAATAAAGTACTTAGGAAAATTTTTGGACCAAAGAGAGATGAACAGACAGGTGAATGGAGAAGACTACATAACAATGAACTACATGGTCTTTATAGGAAGCCACATATAATAAGAACAGTTAAGTCTCGTAGACGAAGGGCAGGACATATTGCGCGTATGGGGAATGAAAGACGTGCATGGAAGCTTCTTGTAGGAAAGCCAGAGGGAAAACGCCCAGTTGGTAGACCAAGAATGAGGTGGGAGAACAACATTAACTATGATTTGAGGGAAGTAGATTATACAGGGAATGATTGGCAAGCATTAGCTCAGGATAGGGATGTATGGAGAGCTTATGTCCGCGTGGCCATGAACCTACGGGTTCGACAGTGCCAGTGAGTAAGTAAGTAAGTATTATTATTATCATCATCATCACTCCAGGGATTAGGCAATTGCCCGTTCCGACTTCATAATGCATCAGCCCAACGTCTTCTAGGTCTTCCAACATCAGGTCTTCCTCTTGCTTGATAATTTCTTGCTAACAATAGATATTTCTCCTTACTCATTCCATCCATATGCTCAATCCATTTCTGTCTGTAATTCGTGACCTTATCCAATAAAGGCTGTACTTTCAATTCTTCTCTTATATCATCATTTCTTATTCTATCAAGTCTTGTACATCCTTTTACTTGTCTTAGGAACCTCATCTCCGCCGTCTGTATTCTATCCTTCTGTTTTTTCACTGGAGCCCAAGTTTCACATGCATACAATATTGTGGGAACCGCCATAACATTATACATTATTATTATTATTATTATTATTATTATTATTATTAGCCATGTCAAAAAAATGCCAGAGCAAAGATTGCCTAAAATTGTTATGGAATGGATCCCAATGGAAAGGAGGGAGAGAGGAAGACCGAAGGAAAATTGGATAGAAGGGGCACAAGCAGCTATGAATATCAGACGATTGGAGGAAGATGAATGGATGGGCAGAGAGGAATGGCGTTTGTTTTCCGGAAGACGGCGGTAGCTGCCATGATACCGGATGATGATGATGATGATATTATCATTATTATTTAATTAACGCAGTTTAAACTCTCGCCTTATAGGTACCTTTACGTTCCACATGCTACCCGGGACTTACAGTGACAGAGGGAGAGGGATTTTTAACTATTGATCACATACATATTTTTGTCCACGTAGGGACATGGAAGGCCTCCGCGAATGAGTATATAATAATAATAATCATAATCATAATAATAATAATAATAATCTTCATCATCCAGTATCATGGCAGCTGCCGCCGCCGTCTTCCGGAAATCAAACGCCATTCATCTCGTCCATGCATTCATCACCTTCCAATTCTCTGATATTCGTAGCTTGTACCCCTTCTATCCAAGTTTTCTTCGGTCTTCCTCTCTTCCTCCTTTCCATTGGGAACCATTCCATAACAATTTTAGGCAATCTTTGCTCTGGCATTCTTTTGACATGGCCATACCACTGTAATATTTTCTTTTCTATAATGTCTATGATGTCCGGCTTCTCTTGTACACCCATAATTTCCCTTATTTCTTTATTTCGTATTCTATCCATTCTAGATTGTCCAGCTAATCTTCTTAAAACACCAATTTCTGTACTTAAAATTATTTTCATTTCCCTGGTAGGAATTTGCCAGACTTCAGCACCATATGTTAAAATGCTCTGAATTATGGTTTGATATATTTGTAATTTTCTATTTTTTGAAATATTTTTGCTCGACCAAACAGAGTTTAAAGTATTTATTACTTGTTTTGTTTGTGCGATACTAATACTATAAAATATTAATATTATTATTATTATTATTATTATTATTATTATTATTATTATTATTATTATTAGTCGGCCGCGGTGGACTAGTGGTAATACTCCTTGCCTCTGGTATCGAGGATCGCGGGTTCAAATCTGGCCGTAGTCGATGTATTTCTTTAGGATAGGAAAATCCAAAGAGCAAGTCCTCCGGGAGGGACTCTAAGACGTGGGCCCCGAGTCTGAAGATTGTCAGACTCGTAAAAGATCCTGAAGCCTGAACAAAGAGGCCTCTAAGCAAAATTTACCGAACTCAAACGTCCTAGTAATACCTTAGTTGCCCGCTAGATATCTCATTGAGTCGGTATGTTGGCCGCATGCTACTCATGCCATCTTTGGATAAATAAGGTAACTAAAAATCAACTTGCTCTATAAACACCTGCTAAGGAGACATGTCTGTTCTCTGTTTGATCCAAACATTTTCCTAAGAACTTTAATTCTGAAGTAGTTGTAATATTTTCTCTTCCCTTAAAATAATATTTAATAAGAAACTAACTTATACACCTCACTGATAGTATTCTTTTAACAATATTAATAAATAAATTTATTTATGAAAATAATATTAAAATTAACAAATATTTTCATTTGTTTAAACATTGTATAACCGTAAAATTAGTTTTCTACATCTCATTATTTTTCTTTGTTTTTTATATAGACCCCTACGTTAGACAGGGACAGTCTACCAACAATTTAAGTTTTCTTGCTAGAATACATTTTATTGTTATTTTTAGTCTTAATTTTAACTATCATTAACTGGTAGCATTATAGATCGTAATATAATATATATATATATATATATATATATATTATCTTAATTAAATAAAAATAAAAGGTAGTTTTATTTGATTTTCATATTTATTATATAATTCAGTGACAGCTGTTTCGGTACACTGTACCTTCTTCAGACATGTTAACAAATTATGAATTGTGTTCCAACTGATCTAAGCAACAATACAACAATATTTATTTATTTTTTTAAATTTAACAAAGGGGATTCATTCAAATCAAGTTGAGAATTTAACAGTTTTTTACTACTTTTCAATTTATTAATTTCTACAGCCTCCAAAAGATCTAACTTCTTACCCTTATCACAAACATGTAAAATTTCAAAATTTGGATCGAAACAATGATTAAATTGGAATAGGTGGTTAGCATATTTGGAATATTCTAAATTTCTGTTATATGCTCTCATGTGTTCCTTTATCCGAGAGAGAAAAGTTCTACCAGTTTGTCCTATATAGACATTGTCACATGTGCCACACTTCAATTTATATACACCTGATAAATGTTCTTTTTTATTTTGGTTTTATTGTTTCTATTATATTTTGTAAAGTTTTATTAGCTTTAAATGCCACATTAATGTTCAACTTTTTAAAGTGTTTTGATGTTTTATTTCAAAGTGGGCCTATGTATGACATTACGACATATTTCTTTATGTTTTCTTTGGGTAAAGGAAACACTTTAATTGTTTTTTTGTAATGAACTACTCAATTGATTATATATTATCTTATTGGTCAAATCTTCATTTAGTATTTAATATTAGAGTTAATTGTGATTGTTATATTCTGATGTAATGTAGGATTGTCCTGGTGAATGGAACAGAAGGTCACACGACCTTAACTCCATCAGGCAAAATAACTAAGGACAAATTTTAAAAATGGAAGATGAGCGATGGCTGAAACAACTATATCAATGGCAACCGACCAGAAAGAAGGATAGAGGGAGACCAACGTTAACATGGAAGGAAAACATGAATTCAGTAATGCAAGCAAGAGGGCTAAGCATTGAAGATGGACAAGATCGTAGGTTTTCGAGATTTGGCACGGGAAGACCCGAAGATAGAGAAAAATAAATAAATAAATAAAGAGTCCATGTTTTGCATCCATATAATATAGGTCTAACTAAATAATTACAGTTTAAAATATGTTTAGTTTAACGATTTTTTAGAGAAGTTGGGAATAAAGAAACCGTAGATTAGCGTTTAAAAAACACAATACCTGGATTAAAAAAACTGGCGGCCATTTTGAATCCATTATCTAAGTTCATACACTTTGTACAATCAAGCATAAGACAATCAATATAAAATTGGAAGGTATGTAGTGGAGACAACCAGGTGAATGTCTGGTCCTGTCTGATGTTCGCTGGAACGTAATGATGGCTGTCTGTCGCAGAATCAACCGCATTGCACGTGTGTGCAGCTTACAAGCACTTCTGGTATGTACTCTTCCTTTACATGTAGGTCACAGTGTTGGGGTCTTCTAGGAGGGGTCGAGAGTCAAGTGAAATCTTACAAATTTTCGGGCACAGTTAGGAAATCGAGGAATACCAAAATTTGAAATCAATGAGGAAATGTGTATTAAAACTTCAATATGGTATTTGTGTTCGATTCCCCGTCGAGACAGACTCCTGGGTGAGGTTTTTCCGGGTTTTTCCTCACCTGTAACACAAATATCAGGAAGCTTAGGGCCCAAAGGTCCCCGAAAATCATCCGGCCATCATCATCATCCTTCACCGGTGTGGAAAGCAACGGTAAGCTACCACACCTATAACTCTTAACTAAAGCAGCAAAACATGGCATGAAAATGCTATGATTGCAGTGAAATACCTGCCCTCGGGCAGAATTACTATGGATGGATGGTATTTGTTTTCAATCTTCAATCGTATTGTATATAGATTCAGTCCACCTCTGTGGTCTCGAGGAAGCGTGCTGCCATGTCACGCAGTGGGTCCGAGGTTCCTGGTCGGGACAGGCTCCTTGATGAGGACTTCTTCGGGGGTATTCCTCATCTGTAAGGCAAATTCCAGAAAGCGTATGGCCCAACGATCCCCGAAAATCATCCGGCCATCATCATCATCATTATTATTATCATCATCAACAATGACCGGTGTGGAAAGCAAGTGGAAGCTACCACACCTATAATTCCCTAGTAAAGCTGCAAAGCATAGCATGAAAATGCTATGATTACAGTGAAAGACGTGTCCTCGGGCAGAACACTGTAGATAGATATATACATTCGGCATTTTTATGTACTAAAAGATAAGATTGCAACGTAGTATAATGAGAAGTTACATTTAAACTGTCTTTTGTTTTCGTCTCACATACAAACAGTTGAATAGTAAAATGGCAAGTAAGACTTCTGACTATCTTTTGTTTTGGTTTCACATACAAACAGTTGAATAGTAAAATGGCAAGTAAGACTTCTGACTGTCTTTTGTTTTGGTTTCACATACAAACAGTTGAATAGTAAAATGGCAAGTAAGACTTCTGACTGTCTTTTGTTTTGGTTTCACATACAAACAGTTGAATAGTAAAATGGCAAGTAAGACTTCTGACTGTCTTTTGTTTTGGTTTCACATACAAACAGTTGAATAGTAAAATGGCAAGTAAGACTTCTGACTGTCTTTTGTTTTCGTCTCACATACAAACAGTTCAGTAGTATAACGGCAAGTAAGACTTCTGACTGTCTTTTGTTTTGGTTTCACATACAAACAGTTGAATAGTATAATGGCAAGTAAGACTTCTGACTGTCTTTTGTTTTCGTTTCACATACAAACAGTTCAGTAGTATAACGGCAAGTAAGACTTCTGACTGTCTTTTGTTTTGGATTCACATACAAACAGTTGAATAGTATATTGGCAAGTAAGACTTCTGACTGTCTTTTGTTTTCGTTTCACATACAAACAGTTCAGTAGTATAACGGCAAGTAAGACTTCTGACTGTCTTTTGTTTTGGTTTCACATACAAACAGTTGAATAGTATAATGGCAAGTAAGACTTCTGACTGTCTTTTGTTTTCGTCTCACATACAAACAGTTGAGTAGTATAACGGCAAGTAAGACTTCTGACTGTCTTTTGTTTTGGTTTCACATACAAACAGTTGAATAGTATAATGGCAAGTAAGACTTCTGACTGTCTTTTGTGTTGGTTTCACACACAAACAGTTGAATACTATAATGGGAAGTTAGACTTCTGACTGTGTTTTGTTTTGGTTTCACACACAAACACTTGAATAGTATAATGGGAAGTTAGACTTCTGACTGTCTTTTGTTTTGGTTTCACATACAAACAGTTGAATAGTATAATGAGAAGTTAGACTTATGACTGTCTTTTGTTTTGGTTTCACACACAAACAGTTGAATAGTATAATGACACGTTAGACTTCTGACTGTCTTATGTTTTGGTTTCACACACAGACAGTAGAATAGTATAATAAGAAGTTAGACTTCTGACTGTCTTTAGTTTTGGTTTCACATGGAAACAGTTGAATAGTATAATCAGAAGTTATACTTCTAACTGTCTTTTAGCTTGGTTTTATTAACACTTGATTATTTAGTTAAAATGTTATTATTATTTAATATACAAAATTTATAAGACAAATTTCACCTGAGGTACATTAGGGTTATGGTTTGTTACAAAGTTGTGAGTCATTATATAATTTTATCCAAAATTAAAGTTTTTTTATGAACTTCATTTACAAAAATGTTAAAACGTCTGTAGTTTTTTTTCCTGTCAAAAGCACTTCTATAATGGACGGTTCTTTTAAACAGGTGGTGTTATTTAGAAGACGTGAGAATTTAAATATTTCGTTCCGGAACAAAGGGCATTCAAAGATAATACGTTCAACGCTTTGGTTGCTAATGGCACAATTACAATTTGCACTTTCTCTATTGTTAAATCTCTGAAGTATTGGCTAAATGTACCTGCCCAGTGAGGAATTGTGTTAGTATAAAATTTGCAGCAACGAGTTTGCATTTTATTCTGTCAAAGATACTTGGAAAGAACAATTGTGTTAATGTACCATTGAGCCACACGTTGAAAGGTTGTAGGCCGTAACTTAGTAGAATAATTTCGAGTTAACAAAGGACGTTGAAAATTTTAAAGTTTTAACTCTAAAGCGAAGAATAAAAATGCAATGTCAAAATAGTACTTTTATACAGAAAACAAAACAGCAACAATAAATAGAGGTGTAAGACAGGGACGTGCGGTTTCATCTTCCCTTTTTAATATTTTTATTGACGATATCATGTATAATTGGCAGATAAATTTGGACTCAGAATTCAAAATAAGAAATAAGATCTTAGACGCCTTACTTTTTGCAGACGACCAAGTTTTAATATCTAGCTCAGAAGATGGTCTACAGAAATCACTCTTTCAATTAAATAACATTATACAGAATTATGGTTTTTCCTCAAATGTCAGGAAAACTTTAAGGCCCAAACGGTCCCCTAAATCATATGGCCATCATCATCATCATTATCATTATCATCGTCATCCTTCACCGGTGTGGAAAGTAACGGGAAGCTACCACACCTACAATTGCCTAGTAAAGCTGCAAGCAAAGCATGAAAATGCTATGATTGCAGTGAACGACATGCCCTCGGGCAGAATTACTATGATGGATACAGAATTATAATTTGAAAATATGAATAAGTAGAACGAAAATCTTAGCTTTCAAGGGATCACATACCGTAAGAGCTAAAATAATTCTGGAAGGGAAACCCATTGAACAAGTGAACCATTTTAAATACCTGGGTTATGAAATCTCCTATTTTAAAAATGAAGATCTATTTAACAAACTTAATACATTTAATTATATATGTGGCACAATTAAAATAATATTTAAAAACACAAAAAAGGAAACAAAACTAAAATTTTATAAAGCAGTGGCAGTTCCCTTACTTTTGTATGGTTCTGAATTTTGGGTTTTAACTAAAAGAGAAGAGAAGATGATAGAAGCAGATGAAATGAGATTTCTGAGAAGTGTGGCTGGCTGCAAACTTCTAGATGAAAGAAGAAGTGAAGATATTACAAATGAGCTAAATTTTTTTAAACTTTTAGATAAAATAAAATAATCTAGAAACAAACTGGAAATAGATACCAGTAAAATTCATGGTGATTTTCCGTTGAGGTATTAATTCACAGTAATATAATGTACGGTTAAAAACTATAATATTGTTACCTTGTAGGTCCGTCTCCTCAACAAGTACAGACCTAATGCATTCTGCTGATGATGGGACTAGTCCCGAAAGACCTACAGAGTTTTAAAACAACTTAAGTTGAGGAAAGGGACCTACAAGGTAACTATTTTATAGTTTTTAACCGTACATTATATTACTGTGAACTAGAAATAACATGATCAAAAAATGAAAGATGATAGCATTCCAAAGCATTACAGAGACTTTTGATGTCCCAACTCCTTTCAAAAAATGTTAAACTGAAAATATATAAAACTATTATTCTACCAGTTATATTATATGGGTGCGAAACATGGACTCTTACTTTAAGGGAGGAAAGGAGATTACAAATATTTGAGAATAAAGTACTTAGGAAAATTTTTGAACCAAAGAGAGATGAACAGACAGGTGAATGGAGAAGACTACATAACAATGAACTACATGGTCTCGTAGACTGCGATGGGCAGGACATGTTGCACGTATGGGGAATGAAAGATTTTCATGGAAGCTTCTTGTAGGAAAGCCAGAGGGAAAACGCCCAGTTGGTAGACCAAGAATCAGGTGGGAGAATAACATTAACTATGATTTGATGGAAGTAGATTATACAGGGAATGATTGGAAGGCATTAGCTCAGGATAGGGATGTATGGAGAGCTTATGTCAGCGCGGCCATGAACCTACGGGTTCGATAGTGCCAGTGAGTAAGTAAGTAAGATAGCATTCCAAAAATTATACTTAATTACAAACCGAAATGAGAGAGGAACATTGGTAGACCGAAAAAGAGATGGATTCAATTTTTTGAATGAGAATCTATGAGACCGGAATAAGCCACATGGGCTTAATCCGTGATTGTTGATGATGATGATGATGATGATGATGACAAAACAGAAATAATGATTATAGTGGATAACATTAAAAAAAAACATTTTATTCAAAATGTGGCTATAACTCGAGCCCTGAATCGAAATACAGCTGAATCTCCGATTTACAATTTCAAATCTTTATCGAATTCGCACATTTTCCTGGATTCCGATTGATTTGTGTGGTTCTCCTACCTCTCCCTCCTCCCCCCCCCCACACTCTCTCAAGCATCAGCAGACAAAATTGCAAAGCATGCTTTTCCCGGAGGCTACATCCCTGTACAGACGTTGAATATCGTATTCTGGTTTGAAAACCTAGAATAAGGTTTAACGTCAATTC
This sequence comes from Diploptera punctata, assembly GCA_030220185.1. Lineage (NCBI taxonomy): Eukaryota > Metazoa > Arthropoda > Insecta > Blattodea > Blaberidae > Diploptera > Diploptera punctata. Next base: position 153,930 of record JASPKZ010008157.1, read on the forward strand.
GAATCCACCACTTCTATCACGTCATTGCATTCGTATAAATAACTCACTGGCAGTATCGAACCAGTAGGTTCAGGGCCACGCGAAATCAAGCTCTCCATACATCCTCATCCTGAGATGTTTTCCTTTCATTACCTGTACAATCTACTTCCTTCAAATTATAGTTAATATAATTCTCTATAGCAGGATTTTAATATCATAATAAATATGAAAGTTTAAGTTAATAATTTTATATTTTAAAATTCTTTTAATATTTAAATATAACTTAAATAAAGAAAAACATCTAAATAATTAATTGTTGTTCATTGTTGAATAAAAATGTCTCAGTAACAATTAAAGAAATTGTATTATATAACAGTCTTTCTAAATAATGCTTTTAAAATTGTGTCTTAAGTCATTGTTGTCTGAAATATAAAGCTTTCTGTTATAACTGTAATAAGAACACCTGCTTAACTTAATATTTTTAAATAAAAGTATACTAAATTCTGATTGGATGTTAAAAAAATTAACTTTTTGATTTAACCAATCAAATTTAAACATGGTATTTAATGGACCATTAACCAATAGAATTTAAATATCATGTGATGTAATTATGTTCTTTAAAAGTATAACAGAATTACTCTAGTCAGTCAGCATATAACTTTCATCAAGTATAGAAGCTATAACAACTCTCCTGATAAAATGTGATAATTAATGCAAGAAAAGAAAATAATTTAAGTTTAATTGATAGTGAAGAATAATACCACATATATTTACTTGATCTGCTGGGAAATTAAATAGTAAATAAATTTACAACTATTTCTACAATAATCAGTTATTAGTGATTTTTAAAGTGTTTTCCTATCTTGTGTACCAACTTCGACCTTGAGAAGAGAATCCAGCTCTACCGAAAAAATCAAACCCTAACCTGAACCAGTAATTCTTATTTATTATTTTTTGGACACTATTCCTTCAAAATGTTACTACAACATCGGGCATGAAGAGAGTTAGCTGCTTCAAAACATCGTCATAACATGGGAAAAGAATTACTTCTTCAAAATTGCGCCCACAACGTGAAAAATAATGAAGAACCGACTAAAATACTTCTTAATCTCCCACCTCTTTCTTGGGCTGCCTACTAGGCACTTCCCATCTGGTTTTCCTAAAAGGCGTTTCCATGACCGCCATATGTTAGGAAGATAGGTAAGAATACAAATTCGAAAAATAAAAACGTTGAGTTTAGGATAATTATGAAAGTTGAAAGAAATGTATTACAGACAACTGAAGAGAGAGGATTATCATAAGTAATGCCACGAGTGATTTCCAATTTATCTAGAGAATTCGGAAAGCAAGAGTGGCATTTGTTAGGACTATTTAACGAATAAAATTAAGCTGTTTACTCACAAATCATTATTTAAATATAGTTATTTTAAAATATTTATATATTTAATGTAAACGGCTATGTTTGAAAAACAAATGAGAAACGTTTGGTACGCATCATTTGCTTCTTTTGTTCATCACTGCAACCACATCATATCATTTATTGCCAAAGGATCCCAATATTGTAAGAATGCACCCTAGTGGAGAAATTTATAACCAACATTATAGGTATGAATTAATTTCTGATGTCCTATGATGTAAATATGTCAATTATATTTTTCTGCAACGTAATTTCGTGGAAAATAATTCGTTTAAGAAAGTGCAGTGTTTTTTTGTGGTATAATCATTTGTCACAAATGTTTTTATATTACCTTCCGCATGCGCTATCTGTTGACATTCATGCACTATATATACACTCTGGTAACCGTATTTCTTAGAGAGTCAGTCACTGTAAAATAATGCTATGTCTTATTCAGAATGTTAAAAAGGAGGCGATTTCTCTAATATGATAAACTTCAGTTGATAAATTCGAGTCGAAACACGGCTGTGATTGGTTGTAAATAAAAAATCATTGAAATGTGATTGGTCATTGACTCCCATTTGGGGGATGAGTTAAAAAGTCATGGTATGATCATCTCAAGGATAGGTCATCTGATAGAATCCCTAAGATCTTAGAGTGGAAAATGGTTAGGAAAAGAAGAAAGGGAAGACCTAAAGAAGGTTGGATGAACGTTATGTGACCTGGCCTTACGGATGAGGATGTTCAGGACCGCTACAACTGAAGAAGGTGACTTTCCTGAAGGTGCACGAAAACCATTGTATTGTTGATAAATTCTGATATATATATATATATATATATATATCCCGTCCAGGCATTTACTTTTTCTTATCATACCATATTAAGCTTGCATTGCTCAATATTAAAGATTTAATTATAACATCGATAAAGCGTCACTGCTATAAAGTAAAATAAATATTCATAAGTAATGCCACGAGTGATTTCCAAATTATCGATAAATTCACGACTCACGAAGTGAGGAGTGAATTTATCTAGAGAATTTGGAAATCAAGAGTGGCATTTGTTAGGACTATTTAACGAATAAAATTAAGCTGTTTACTCACAAATCATTATTTAACTATAGTTATTTTAAAATATTTATATATTTAATGTAAACGGCGATGTTTGAAAAACAAATGAGAAACGATAGGTACGCTCTCTACTGCTTCTTTTGTTTATCACTGCAACCAGATCATACTATTTATTGCCAAAGGAACGCAATATTGTAAGGAGGAGCTTTCTTTAATATGGTAATTATAACACTGATAAATATTTGGTGAAACACGACTCTGATTGGTTGTAAAACAGAAATCATTGAAACGTGATTGGTCATTGACCCCCATTTGGTGCATGAGTTAAATAGTCTCTTTAATTTGCTTACTTGATATAGTCAGCTACTAGATGGCGGTGAAGACAGTGTTCTCGCGACATCTAGTAATAATGGAGAGTGTAATATGTATATATATATATATATATATATATATATGAAAAGAAAAAGGAATGTTTGAGTCGGGATTTGAACCCGAGTCTCTAAACTCTGTACGTTTAGCGCTCTAACCATCTGAGCCACTCAAGTATTCCAAAACAAACATGCCTTTTTCTTATATATGTAGTATTCTCAATTCACACAAGAGGTAGTGGGAAGTCGTTCCCACTGACATCTAGCGGTCACATAGTTATAACATATATATTATAATTAAATTTCTGACATTGAGAAATGCAAGCATAATATGGCATAAGAAAAATAAATTCCTGAACGGGATTTGAACCCGGACCTCTGGGTTGGTACCCCAGCGTGCTATCCATTACACAACCAGGGAAATCCAATTCAAACATTTGTCTTTGTTATATATATATATATATATATATATATAAAGGTAAAGGTAAAGTGATCCCACTACAGGCCTCAGGAGGCCCTTGGGGTAGTAGGAGGTTAAGGCTCCCACTTTTTCTTGACAATCGGCACTTGATGTCAGCCGGGTTGTCAGCCCTGCGTGACGGCCGCCTTTACCCCAGAACAAGCGTCTGGTACTCATTTCAGTTAGAGGCTGAGTCGACCCCAGGGCCATAGTGCCGCCAGAAGGTTTGGGACAGTTTAAAAATCCTGACCCCACTGGGACTCGAACCCTCGACCTTCCGGCTTGTAGCGCAGTGCCTTAACCACTACGCTACGGCGTGCATATATATATATTTATTTATTTATTTATTTATATTTATATCCATCCATCCATAGTAATTCTGTCAAAATGCAGGTCCTTCACTGCAATCATAGCATTTTCAAGCTATGCTTGCAGCTTTACTAGCGAATTGTAGGTGTGGTAGCTTCCCGTTGCTTTCCACACCGATATATATTATATTCGACATCTAGTAATAATGGAGAATACAATATATATATAATTTTCAGTTTATTATTTTAGAACTTACTGTTTTTTTTCGGAAAATGGGGAGGGGAGGAAAGAATAATAATTTATAAATGAGAAGATAGTGAGTATAATAATAAAAAAATATAAAGAGGGTTAATCAACTTAAAGGTGCCCGAAAGGCGTTTATACTGTAATAATTGCTGGTTGGGCATCTAATTCAAATTATTCTTTATTAGGGGGATTACGAGCAGTAGCTCAGATAATTTCTTATGAGTAATCAATTGAGTTGGCGTTTACTTGATGAAAATCCATATTTATTAATAAAATAAAAATAAAACGTAGTTTCATTTGATTTTCATATTTATTATATAATTCAGTGACAGCTGTTTCGGTACACTGTACCTTCTTCAGACATGTTAACAAATTATGAATTGTGTTCCAACTGATCTAAGCAACAATACAACAATATTTATTTAAATTTTTAAATTTAAGAAAGAGGATTCATTCAAATCAAGTTGAGAATTTAACAGTTTTTTGCTACTTTTAAATTTATTAATTTCTACAGCCTCCAAAAGATCTAACTTCTTACCCTTATCACAAATATGTAAAATTTCAAAATTTGGATCGAAACAATGTTAAACTTTGTTAAATTAAAAAAAATTAAATAAATATTGTTGTATTGTTGCTTAGATCAGTTGGAACACAATTCATAATTTGTTAACATGTCTGAAGAAGGTACAGTGTACCGAAACAGCAGTCACTGAATTATATAATAAATATGAAAATCAAATAAAACTACGTTTTATTTTTATTTAATTAATTTCTTATGAGGTAAGATTAGCATTAATTTTAGTACCTTCATTTATATAAGAAAGACAAATGTTTGAATTGGATTTGCCTGGTGGTGTAATGGATAGCACGCTGGGGTACCACCCAGAGGTCTGGGTTCAAATCCCATTCAGGCATTTATTTTTCTTATCATGTCATATATAATATTATATTAGTTACTTTTTCTCCTGTATACAAGCGGATCGACCGTTCTTGTAACAATGGAGTTGAGCGATGTATTTATTTTGTGCCGAGAGGATGTTCAGAAATAAGATAAGAATACAAATTCTCGAATTTAAAACCGAGGTTAATAGACAACGTGTTTCTGAATCTCAGCTCTGGCGATGTCAGATAGAACTGTTATCTATACGACGTCCATTCTTTCTTATGGCGTTCCACAGTTAGGAGTCGTGTCATTTGGCTGGTGAGCTTAATGAAAGTTTGCGCACTTTTCCGGACCATGGACCAGCATTAGCGCTTAGCATTACCACAACAAACGTTTCCATGACATGCCAAATTGTCATGACGTATAAAAATTCATGCCTCACGATGTAACAGGATAATTCTTATGTACACAAAGGTTAATTTTGTGGACGCAAGCACATTTCAATACATTACTTTTTCATAACATCTTTATCTAATATATAAAAATGAATGGATTGAAGATATCTACAGAAAAAACAAAAATTGTGGCATTTCAAGGTGTAGATCCTGTCAGAAGTAAAATTGTACTGGACAATAAAATTTTGGAGCAGGTGAATAATTTTACATATCAGGATGTAATATCTCATATGAAGAAGAAAAGGATGTAAATGCAAATATATCTAAATTTTTAAGAATTTTAGGGTTAATAAATTCTATCTTCAAGCCACAGTTATTCCGAAAACATTCAAGACTGAAAGTGTATAAAACACTGACTCTTCCAACTCTTTTGTATGGTAGCGAAGTATGGACGTTGAAACAGAAGGATATACAGAGACTTAGATCTGCTGAAATGAGATACCTTCGAAGGACTGCAGGATATACACTACTAGATCACAAAAAAATGAAGACATCTTAGAAGAATTACACATGGAACCTTTAGAAAACAAAATTTCTGATTATAAGTCTAGATGGATGCAACATGTTCATCGAATGGAAGATCACAGAATACCCAAACAAATGTTAAGATATCAACCTGCAGGAAGAAGAAGACCAGGACGTCCACTCAAAAGACTTCTGGATGGTGTTTCTCTTGAGGTCTAAACAGGTCAAGAAATGGCCTAAATTCGTGAATGTACTATGATGATGATAAAAATGAATGTTTGTTTGTTTGTTCGTACTTTATGCGCGGCCATATCGTTGATCCGATTGTGATGGAGCTTTTTGCAAAATGTTCAGGAGATTCCCGGGATGAACACAGGCTATAAGAGAGTTGTGATACTCAACTCCTACACACTTAAAAATCGCCTTTGTAGTGGAAAACGTGAAAAAAGTAGCTCTTTGGACGGTTAAACGGCTTAAGCTCCTATACCATAACAAATGCACAAAATTAATGTACACAGAATTGAATATCTCAAAAAGCTCTATAAAAAAGTCCGGGACAGCATATGTTTATCTCTTACGGATAACTCACAATAACCATTTTTGTCTTTCATTCATTCCAAGAAGATCGAGACATGTACGTAGATTCCTGCGCAAGCATAGCAGCACACACCGGGTATTCTTTTACGGATAACTCACAATAACGAATTTTGTCTTTCAGTTCATTTATTCCTAGAAGATCGAAATAAGTAGATTCTCGGAAACACCGGGTAATCAGCACGGGGAATCTTAAAATAATTACGATATACATTTATAATTATTTTTCCTTTTACTTATTCAACTAATCATAAGAAGTACATTAATTTTCATTTATTTAGACGTAGCAGCGCACGCCGCGTATTAGTTAGTATAATATATAATTCTTCTGTACGTGTCTTTGTCACCTAAGTCCTTCTAAACGACTGGATCGATTTTGATTTTTTTTGTGTGTGTCTGATTGGGACCCTCCATGGTATCTTTACCTTGTCGTGGTGGAGTGGCTTGCGTGCTTAAATGATCCTGAGAGCTATGCCGGCGGTAGCATTGCTGCCGATAGGGTTACCCATGCCGGACTGGTCGAAGGTGATAAGCCAGACGAAAAAAGTACCTTGGGCGAAAGAGTGTCATCTTTCACCGTAAAAATACAACCGTCAAGAAATGCGGGCATGGGTTCATCTGGGGTAAAATTTTCCGGAGGTCAAATAGTCCCGCATTCGGTTCTCCGGGCGGGCCTACTTCAGGGAACCCATGCCAAAAAACGTTAAGCTGAAAATATATAAAACTATTATTCTACCAGTTATATTATATGGGTGCGAAACATGGACTCTTACTTTAAGGGAGGAAAGGAGATTACGAGTATTTGAAAATAAAGTTCTTAGGAAAATTTTTGGACCAAAGAGAGATGAACAGACAGTTGAATGGAGAAGACTACATAACAGTGAACTACATGGTCTTTATAGGAAGCCGGATATAATAAGAACAGTTAAGTCTCGTAGACTGCGATGGGCAGGACATGTTGCGCGTATGGGGAATGAAAGACGTGTATGGAATCTTCTTGTAGGAAAGCCAGAGGGAAAACGCCTAGTTGGTAGACCAAGAATGAGGTGGGAGAACAACATTAACTATGATTTGAGGGAAGTAGATTATACAGGGAATGATTGGAAAGCATTAGCTCAGGATAGGGATGTATGGAGAGCTTATGTCCGCGCGGTCATGAACCTACGGGTTCGATAGTGCCAGTGAGTAAGTAAGTAAGTGTCTGATTGGGACCCTCGATGGTTTAGATTCCCAATTCAACCCTCTAAAACCGTTAGATGTAGGAGTTCACCCAAAGTGAAAATTTAAAAATCGCTCTAGCGGTCACATTTTTTTATTTTTCACGACGAAACTCAGGATATTCTATTAAAATAAACCCAGGTAGGTATTATGCAAAAATGAGCGAAATCCGACAATTATAAGGGGAGGTTTACTTGAAACCCGAAATGGACCGATTTTGATGAAATTGTTTGTCTTTAGAGAGTCCCTGGATGATTTAGATTCAGGGAGGAAAGGAGATTACGAGTATTTGAGAATAAAGTTCTTAGGAAAATTTTTGGACCAAAGAGAGATGAACAGACAGGTGAATGGAGAAGACTACATAACAATGAACTACATGGTCTTTATAGGAAGCCAGATATAATAAGAACAGTTAAGTCCCGTAGACTGCGATGGGCAGGACATGTTGCGCGTATGGGGAATGAAAGACGTGCATGGAAACTTCTTGTAGGAAAGCCAGAAGGAAAACGCCCAGTTGGTAGACCAAAAATGAGGTGGGAGAACAACATTAACTATGATTTGAGGGAAGTAGATTATACAGGGAATGATTGGAAAGCATTAGCTCAGGATAGGGATGTATGGAGAGCTTATGTCCGTGCGGCCATGAACCTACGGGTTCGATAGTGCCAGTGAGTAAGTAAGTAATTGGACTCGGTATGTAGCGCTGCGATCAAGATATACGATTTTTTAAATGTCGAATGTGTAGTCATCTGCAATATCGGCATATTCAGGTCGACTACGTGACATCATCATGCACGCTTAACAGATTGCAGTGAGGAGTTTTCTTGCGAACGTATTTAATAGTCTTAATTAGTGAATTTTTGGTAAAAAAGTAACATATTTTTATCGTCCAGCCACGACACGAGAAATGAAGATGCGTGTGCCGGGTCCGCTAGTCTTGATACATAAAAATTCAGCATGCATAAGTTTGTGACTTCATTTATCATAAGTAATGCCACGAGTGATTTCCAAATTATCGATAAATTCACGACTCACGAAGTGAGGAGTGAATTTATCCAGATAATTTGGAAATCAAGAGTGGCATTTGTTAGGACTATTTAACGAATAAAATTAAGCTGTTTACTCACAAATCATTATTTAACTATAGTTATTTTAAAATATTTATATATTTAATGTAAACGGCGATGTTTGAAAACAAATGAGAAGCGATAGGTACGCTTCATCTGCTTCTTTTTGTTTATCACTGCAACCAGTTCATACTATTTATTGCCAAAGGATCGCACTATTGTAAGAATGCTCTTTAGTGGAGAAAAAATGAAACACATCAAACTGTATATTAATTCATTTCTGATGTCGTATGATGTAAATATGACAATTATATTTTTCTGGATTGTTACCTGGGAAAAAATACATTTAAGAAAGTGCAAACAATGGGTTCTTTTTTTGGTGGTATAATCAATTGCTACAAATTTTTTTATATTAACTCCCGCATGCGGCATGTGTTGACATTCATGCACTATATATACAATCTGGTAGCCGTATTTCTCACAGGCTCAGTCATTGCAAAATAATGGGCAGACCTGTTCAGAACTTAAAAAGGAAGAGCTTTCTTTAATATGGTAATTATAACACTGATAAATATTTCGTGAAACACGACTGTGATTGGTTGTAAAACAGAAATCATTGAAACGTGATTGGCCATTGAGTCCCATTTGGGACATGAGTTAAATAATCATAAGTAATGCCACGAGTTAATATATCTAGTGCCCCGCTATTAAGAATGAGGTGGGAGAATAACATTGATTATGATTTGAGGAAAGTAGATTATACAGGGAATAATTGGAAAGCGTTAGCTCAGGATAGGGATGTATGGAGAGCTCATGTCCCCGCGGCCATGAACCCACGGGTTCGATAGTGCCAGTGAGTAAGTAAGTAAGTAAGTAAGTAAGTAAGTAAGTAAGTAAGTAAGTAAGTAAATAAATAAATAAGTAATGCCACGAGTGATTTCTAATTTATCTACAGGATCTGAAAATCAAGAGTGGCATTTGTTAGGACTATTTAACGAATAAAATTAAGCTGTTTCCTCACAAATCATTTTTAAATATAGTTACCGGTATTTTAAAATGTTTATACATTTAATGTAAACGGCGATGTTTGAAAACAAATCAGAAATGTGAGGTTATGTTCATTCACTGCAACGTGATCATTTATTTATTGCCAAATAGGATCTCAATATTGCAAGAATGCACCCTAGTGGAGAAATAATGAAACACATCAAATTGTATATTATAATCAACATTATATGTTATTAATTTATTTTTTAATAAACAACTTAGTAAAATCAAGGAATGCATTGATTATTTGTTTATTCAATGCATTTGTTGGATAAAAATAATGCTCTGACCTGTTCGGAACATTAAAAAGGAGTTTTATCACAAAATCAGGAGCTGATAAAGAGAAATCGATAAAGAGCGAGATGGAACATGGCTGTCATTGACTGTAAAATAGAATTAATTGAAACGTGATTGGTCATGGACTCCCATTTGTGACATCAGTTAAATAGTGCATCTAATTATATTTTAAGTGATCGTAAGTGTTTTCCATATATACCCATTAATTTATAAAGACCATATTATGTGGCCTTCCCAAAATACCGTATTGTCACAGAAAGCTCAGGAAGCGACTACCTCTTACGTATAGAGAGAGGAGACAATCGCCTGGGATTGTGTGGGTTTTGACTCTCCCACGATAGCGTGCTAGTATAGGGTACATCCTAATTTTCTTTACTTTCATTTGCCTCAAACCTCTGAAATTCTAACGGGCACAGAAGTGGCTGAATTCAAATATCTATGAACAAGAGTTACAAATATGAATGAGATGCACAAAGAAATTAAACATAGGCTCAATTCTGGAAATGCGTGTTATTATGCATTACGGAGACTCTTGACGTCTAAGGGTCGGTTTCACCAACAGAGGTAACTGTATTACGCCAGTTTTCCCCATGTATAATGAATAGCTTAAACTGGCATTATACGGTTACCTCTGTTGGTGAAACCGACCCTAACTCTTTAAAAATAACGTTAAATTAAAAAAAAACAGAACTGCTGTTCTCCATGTTATATTATATGGATGCGAAACACGAACTTTTACTTTAAGGGAGAAAACGAGATTACGAGTATTTGAGAATAATAATAATAATAATAATAATAATAATAATAATAATAATAATAATGCTTTATTTTAGCTGGCAGATTTAAGGCCATAAGGCCTTCTCTTCTACTCAGCCATCGAATAGTAGAATTATACAAAAATTACATACATATTACAATTTTAAGATAATATTAAAATACAGACTAAACAAAATACAATGATGATGTGATCTAATACTAGCTAATACCAACAAAACTATTTTTTTTTGCAAATGCCCCTCAGGTTGTCTTTCGACATTTCTGGTGTTCTCTCCTGGCATGGCGTACTTGTAACCCACTTCTGAGATTGGGGCGCCTGGAAGCCGGGTTACGTTGCCCGATGATATGGATGATGATGATAGTGGTGCGCCAGGGGAGTCCCTAATCCTAAGCTTAACCTAAGATGAATATGAATGCTGATGATTGCGATGGCCATATGATTTCGAGGACCGTTTGGCCCTTAAAGTTTTCCTGACATTTGTCTTACAGGCGAGGAAAAACCTCGATAAAAGTCTCACCCAGAAAATCTGTCCCGACTGGGGATCGAACCCGGGTCCGCTGCGTGACAAGGCAGCACGCTACCTAGAGACCACAGCGGTGGACTCCACCAAAAACGTAGAATATAATAAAGTTAAAATGATATAAAATAAAGTAAGTAGCTTCCCAGATGATTATTTATAGAATGCTCTATATAGAACAAAGTTCTTAGGAAAATGTTTGGACCAAAGAGAGATGAACAGACAGGTAACTGGAGAAGATAGCTATATGTTGTTATAAGAACCAGCTGTTCTTAACTATAAGAACAGTTAAGTCTCGTAGAATACAATGGACAAGACAAGTGGCACGAATGGGTAATAGAAAAATATATGGAAGCTTCTTGTAAGAAAACCAGAGTAAAAACGCCCAGTAGGTAGACCAAGAAATAAGGTGGAATAACATTAACTATAAATTGAGGAAAGTAAATTATACAGGGGTCCCGCGCCGTAGCCGAGCGGTTAAGGTAGGAAGCCTTGGCGCAGAGCTACGGGACTTGCGCTGGTTCGAGTCTCCATGGGGGAAGACATTTTTCCATGGTATTTCGGCCAGTATGGGACCGGTGCCCACCCAGCATCGTGAGGCAATTGGGTAGCTACAATAAGTAGCGGCTCCAGGTTGAGGAACCAGCTATAACGGCTGGGGGACTCGACATGCTAACCACATGTCACCCCTACACTGGCTGTTGATCATCTACCTCTGTGATTGACACATGTGGATGTGAAGGGCCAGCAGCCGGCTGGTAAAAAGGGCAACCGCTGAAAAGTGGAAAAACACCCTCAATCGGAAATTATACAGGGAATTATTGGAAAACATTAGATCAGAATAGGGATGTATGGAGAGATTATGTCGCGGCCATGAACTACGGGTTTGATAGTGCCAGTGAGTTAGTTATTTACCGCAAGAACAACTTGTACATACATTAATAAAATTAAAATTTATTAAGATGTAAACACAATTTTTTCCCCTTGGCGTCAGCAAACTCCCCAAAGCCAAAGTGAGTTGCTACGGCGCCACATCTCCCGGGTTAATTTGCAATTTTATCATAATATCGAATATAATACGACTAATTATATATAATTAACGTAATTAACATTTTTAATTAATCCAGATTAAAATATCCATCCATCCAAAGTAATCTTTCACTGTAATCATATCATTTTCATGCTATGCTTTGCAGATTTACTAAGGAATTATAGTTGTGGTAGCTTCCCGTTGCTTTCCACACCGGTGAAGGTTAATGATGATGATGATAAGGATGATGATGATGATGATAGCCGGATAATTTTTCGGGTACCGTTAAGCCCTATGCTTTGTCTTACAGAAAAAAACCCAAAAAAAAATCTCAACCAGGAGCCTGTCCCGACCGGGAATCGGACCCGGGCCCGCTGAGTGACAAGGCAGCACACTACCTCCAGAGAACAGTGGTGAACTTACTTACTTACTTACTCACTGGCACTATCGAACCCGTAGGTTCATGGCCGCGCGGACATAAGCTCTCCATACCATCCCTATCCTGAGCTAATGCTTTCCAATCATTCCTTGTGTAATCTACTTCCCTCAAATCATAGTTAATGTTATTCTTCCACTTCATTCTTTGTCTACCAACTGGGCGTTTTCCTTCTGGCTTTCCTACAAGATGCTTGCATGCAAGTCTTTCATTCCCCATACGTGCAACATGTCCTGCCCATCACAGTCTACGAGACTTAACTGTTCTTATTATATCTGGCTTCCTAAAAAAAGCATGTAGTTCATTGTTGTGTAGTCTTCTCCATTCATCTGGGCTCAAACACAGTGGTGGACTAATCAACAATTTAATTAAATGAAAAGAATTATATAACAAGTATCTGAATTTAATTACCTCGGTCAGTTAATACTTGATATAAGAAGTGACCAAGGACACAATGTTCAAATACAATGCAATAAATGGAGTCATAAACATAAATTTTGGTAAACAAATGTCAACAGCAATCAAATGGAAATTACACGATGTAATTGTAAAATCAGGAATCAAATATATCAGTGTCTCTTACTTTGAGAGAGGAAAGGAGAATACGAGTATTTGAGAAGAAAGTTCTTAGGAATATTTCGGATCAAAGAGACAAGAACAGACAGGTGAATGGAGAAGACTGCATAACAGTGAACTACATGATCTTTATAGGAAGCCAGATATAATAAGAACAGTTAAGTCTCGTAGACTGCGATAGGCAGGACATGTTGCGCGTATGGGGAATGAAAGACGTGCATGGAAGCTTCTTGTAGGAAAGCCAGAGGGAAAACGCCCAGTTGGTAGACCAAGAACGAGGTGGGAGAACAACATTAACTATGATTTGAGGGAAGTAGATTATACAGGGAATGATTGCCAAGCATTAGCTCAGGATAGGGATGTATGGAGAGCTTATGTCCGCGCGGTCATGAACCTACGGATTCGATAGTGCCAGTGAGTAAGTAAGTATGGGACTTGATTTTTTCCATTTTCGTATAACCTCGTCAAAATGTATATTAAACAATCCTACAATTTTCTTAAGAAATAATCTTGTGCTACATAATTTTATTATCCTAATTTGGTTTATTCTTGTGGTCAAAAATAGAGATAAAATATAATACAGCTGTGCTGTTGTGAACAGCCATAAACGTATATCACAAAACTCACCATATCTACTTGAGAAAGTTTATCTACTTGAGTTGAAAGTTTCAAGTCTCTATTTTATCGCTGACAGACACAAACTTTATCGCAAAACACCTACACGGGGGCATACATTATAACACAGTGGATTCAATGTCGTGGCAAATACATACCTTCAAACTTCTTTGTATTGATTTTATTCTGCTAAAGTGTGCATTACTTGGATATACAGCCAGTAATCACTAGATTTGTAGGAAAATCCTTTTAAATATTTTAGAAAAACTGTTAATTTTTATATATCTAGTGTATAGTAATTTAATTGGAATAAAATAGCACTATGCACCGCTGTGGTCTCGAGGTAGCGTGCTGCCTTGTCACGCAGCGGGCCCGGGTTCGATCCCCGGTCGGGGCAGTTTTTCTGGGTGAGGTTTTTATCGGGGTTTTTCCTCACCAGTAAGACAAATGTCAGGAAAGCTTTAAGGCCCAAACGGTCCCCGAAATCATATGGCCATCATCCTTATCATTATCATCCTTCACCGGTGTGGAAAGCAACGGGAAGCTACCACACCTACACAATTCCCTAGTAAAGCTGCAAGCATAGCATGAAAATGCTATGATTGCAGTGAAGGACCTGCCTTCGGGCAGAATTACTATGGATGGATGGATGCATCAACTATATGTAGATTTCAAAAAAGGCATACGATTCAATTAACAAGAAGTTATATAAAATAGATTAGAACAGATTTATTTAGCCTGGTGGAGTTAAGGCATCGGCCGCGGTGACTAGTGGTTATGCTCCTTGTCTCTGGTCCCGAGGGTCGCGGGTTCAAACCCGGCCGGGGTCAATGGATTTTTAGGACGGAAAAATCCAGGGTGCAAGTCGTCCGGGAGGGACTTTAAGCCGTGAGTCCCGAGTCTGAAGATTTTCCGGCTCGTAAAAGATCCTTAAGCCTGAATGAAAAGGCCTCTAAGCAAGATTTACCGAATTTTCCCGTCCTAGTACTACCTTGGTTTCCTAGATGTCAGTATGAGGCGGAACACTGACCACAGACCACTCAAATGACATCTATACGAAAACAAGTGTAACTAAAACAAGTGGTTCAAATTCTTCCCTGTAGGGGGAGAGCGCCTAAATCTCTGTCAAGGGAAATATGGGCTTACAAGAAAGAAGAATTAAGGTCTTGTGATCTTCTCTTCCACTCATCAGCAAAAAAAAAAAGTGTTACGTTTAAATAAAAAAATTAAATAAAAGTACATACTAAACAATTAATTATGTGTCAAACTGAATAATAATGAAAATAATGTCTAATGCTACAATAAAATTAAATACAATTAAAATTAAACAAATGGATGAATGAATACAGAAAGGAATAACAGCTCGAAGCTACTACACATAAAAAAGAAAAAAAAAATATATATATATATATATATATATATATGTACATACATACAAAGAAAGTAATAGGCCTAAACTGTAATGAATTAATCTATCTCTTATATATAAAGCATTAGATAGATATATTGATAAATCTTAATACATTTATTAAATAATAAAAAAACAAATTATTAATTTTTTTAATTTTTTTTATTATTGATTTCGTACATCTCAATGATGGATAAATCATATTTGAAGAGAAAAATTATACGCTCAGACCGGGATTTGAACCCGGGACCCTTGGTTCTCTAGACCAAGTGCTCTACCAACTGAGCTACCTGAGCAAGTACCGATCTAAACGCAAATCTTTCTCTATATACATTGTAATTCCCATCCACCAAATGCTGTGAAGCCATGTTTGTATCTTCCAAGATGGTGGATGGGAATTACAACGTATATAGAGAAAGATTTGCGTTTAGATCGGTACTTGCTCAGGTAGCTCAGTTGGTAGAGCACTTGGTCTAGAGAACCAAGGGTCCCGGGTTCAAGTCCCGGTCTGAGTGTATAATTTTTCTCTTCAAATATAAAAAATTATTAATTGTTTAAAAAGTAATATTAGTGAGATGTTTCAATTAATAATTTTATTTTCAATTTGTTTCTGAAAGATGGTAAAATTTGGCAGTCTCTGACATAGGGTGGAAGAGAATTCCATGTTCTAGCAAGAGAAATTGTAAAAGATTTCGAGTAACAGGTAGTGTGATGAGGAGGGATATAAAGGACACTGTGCTCAAGGGATCGGGTATCTAATTTATGTGTATCAGAGAGTCTAGTGAAGTATCCTGCTAGAATTCGGAATTCCTAAAAAGTTTGACTTACGCGAATGTGTCGACATGACACAAAGAGTAGGGTGCGTGTAGGCAAACAGTTTTCGAAAACGTTTCAAATACACAATGAGTTAAAGCAAAGATATGTACTTACTATCTCCTCTACTAGATTTTTAACTATAACTTGCTATCAAATCTTTACTGGATGAAACTGGCCTACAACTCAATGGTATTAATAAGCTGTTAGTTTACGCTGATGATGTAGTATTATTAGGTGATATTATTGTAACGGACTGTCAACAGCACTTACTGCTTACTGCCCGTGCGACCCATATTTGTAAATAATATTGTAAATATCTTACTTTTTGTCTAATAAAGTCCTACTACTACTACTACTATTAGGTGATAGCGTGGAGATAATAAGGGCCAACACCCACATTCTATTGCGTAATACTAAGAAATTAGGACTGAAAGTAAACATAAATGAAACTAAATATATGGTCACACATAGAAAAATTTTAATAAATATTGTTGTATTGTTGCTTAGATCAGTTGGAACACAATTCATAATTTGTTAACATGTCTGAAGAAGGTACAGTGTACCGAAACAGCTGTCACTGAATTATATAATAAATATGAAAATCAAATAAAACTACGTTTTATTTTTATTTAATTAATAAATATGGATTTTCATCAAGTAAACACCAACTCAATTGATTACATAGAAATATATTTTATAATGAAATGTATAGATAATAACAAATAAAGGAAATTGTGAAGAAGTGGCTGAATTCAAATACTTAGGAGAAAAAATTACAAACATGAATGAGACGCACAAAGAAACTGAATATAGGCTCAATTCTGGAAACGCGTGCTGTTATGCATTGCAGAGACTCTTGCCCTAAATTCTCTCAAAGAACGTTAAACTGAAAATATATAAAATAGTTACTCTCCTAGTTAATATTATATGGACTCTTACTTTAATTAAGAAAAAGAAATTGCGATTATTTGAAAATAAGGTTCATAGAAAAACGTTTGTAAAAAAGAGAGATGAACAGACAGGCGAAGGGAGAAGCCTAAATAAACAGTGAACTACAGGAAACCAGATGTAGTAAGAACAGTTAAGTATCGTACAATGCGATAAGGAAGGACATGTGGCACGAAAGTTGAATGAAGGAGGGTCATGGATGCTCCTTGAAGGTAAACCAGAGGGTAAGCGCCCAGTAGTCAGGTCAAGAATGAGCTGAGCGAATAACATTAACCCATGGTTGGATGGAACTAGATTATACAGGGTATATTTGGAAAACATTGTGACAGGATAGGGGTGAATGGAGAGCTTTTGTCCGCGTGGACACGAACCTACCGGTTCGACTGTGCCAGTGAGTTAGTTAGTTTAATATTGGTTTTCTTTTAAATAAATTATTTCTGCATTTGCTATTAAAACGAGAAAATACTTGCGGGAGATGGAATTCATCTTGAAATTAAATCGATGACAGTTTATAAGACCGTTACCGCCCCTTAAGGATTGTACCTCTGAAAACGGCGGTTTTAAGAGCAGTTCCTATAAACGTTGGCGACGTGCCACAAATATAAAAAACGTCTTAAATAATTTCGGAACAAAATTACCATCAAAACATAAAACAAATTTACCAGTTTTTAAAATCTTGAAATAAAAACCATTTTAACTAACTCACTGAATTATCGAACCGGTAAGTTCATGGCAGCGAGGACGTAACTTCTCCAAACATCCCTATCCTCAGCTAATGTTTTCCAAAAGTCTCCTGTATAATCGACTTCCCTCAAATAAGTTTCATGTTATTTTCTCATCTGTTTCTTGGCCTACCTGCTATGCTTTAAAAATGTACATGAGATCTCAGTTGTCTTCAAATAATCATGATTTCAGTTGAATCACCTTATTAAATCATTTTGAACGGCTTTCAGAATATTTAGTCCAACATATTTAGTACCATTTTAAAATCTGATGATGGATCATGTTTCTGGGAGGCCCACAAAGTAATTTAACTAAGAAAATGATTCAACTGAAATATTAAATAGTTGAGAAATCAGGTTTCAGTTACATATGAGGGGTTCAGGTCAAAAGTATACCAAGTCCATATTTTACTCTTTTGAGAAAAACTGATATAAAGTTAATGAAACACAATTAATAACAGACGAAGAGAAACAGTAGAAGAAAAATGTTTGAAATGGTATGGATAGTTCATATGAATGGAAGAAGAGAGAATATCAAAGAAGATCCTTAATTGGAAAACTAATGGAAGAAGTGGAAGAGGAAGATCCAGATAACATTGGATAGATGTACTGAGTGGAAGTATGGAAGCCAGAGATTTGAGGGAAGAAGGTATTTTAGACAGGAACCTCTGGCGACAAATCCCTTTGGGTTGAAGGAGAAACACTCTATTGTGGAATATTTCAAAATAAAAAAAAATAAACATTACTTTTTTCGGGGGCACGCTGTAGCGTAGTGGTTAAGGCAGTGAGCTACAAACCGGAAGGTCGAGGGTTCAAGTCCCGGTGGAGTCAGGATTTTTAAATTGACCCAAACCCTCGGGCGACACCATGACCCTGGGGTCGACTCAGCCTCTAACTGAAATGAGTACCAGGTGTTTGTTCAGGGGGTAAAGGCGGCCGTCATGCAGGGCTGACAACCCGGCTGACATCAAGTGCCGATTGTCTAAAAAAAGTGGGAGCCTTAACATCCTACTACCCCAAGGGCCTCCCGAGGCCTGTAGTGGGAACACTTTACATTACTTTTACATTAATTTTTTACAGTGACCAAGAACAGATACAATACTAGGTTCAGCATTGTTTTTAACTAAATATTATTGATATTTTGAACCCAAATTCACTGGGATTTTCAATTTTTTTGGTCTTGGTTCACTTTTTATCCGAACCTCTCAGATATTTTAATATTCTAGCCTTTGTTCTCACAGTTACACCGTCCCTGGAACAATTATCGTGGCTTCGTCTAAGAGATCGTAGAATTGTCCATTCCCTATCCCTTCTCTATAAAATACTTCACACATCTCTGCCTAATTATTTATAACGCCGCTTCATCAGACTATCCGACACACATAATCTTGACACTCGATCCCATCAGCACATTGTCCTTTATATCCCTCCTCATCACACTGTATATTATTCATTATCTTTTACGGTCTCACTTACCAAAACATGGAATTCCCTTCCGACCTATGTCAGAGACTGTCAAACTATAACATCCTTCAAAAACAAACTAAAGAATTAAATTAATAACAAACTAACTTATACACCTCACTGAAAGTATTCTTTTAACAATTAATAAATTTAATTATTTATGAAAATAATATTAAGATTAACAAATGTTTTCTTTTGTTTTGTTTTAAATATTGTATAATCGTAAAATTTTCTTTGTATTTTATATACATTAGATAGGGACAATTTAATATGTCTTGCTTGTATACATTTTATTATTAGTTTTAGTTTTAATTTTAACTAACATTTACTGGATGCATTATAGAACGTAATAAATATATATATTTTCGATCAAATTTTTATTTAGTATTTAATATTAGAGTTAATTGAGATTGTTATATTCTGATGTAATATATGTTTGTCCTGGTGAGTGAAAGAGAAGGCCACATGACCTTAATTCCACGCTAAATAACTCTAAGTGTGGCACATGTGACAATGTCTATATAGAACAAACTGGTAGATCTTTTATCTCTCGAATAAAGGAACACATGAGAGCATATAACAGAAATTTAGAAAATTCAAAATATGCTAACCACCTATTCCAATTTAATCATTGTTTCGATCCAAATTTTGAAATTTTACATATTTGTGATAAGGGTAAGAAGTTAGATCTTTTGGAGGCAGTAGAAATTAATAAATTTAAAAGTAGAAAAGAACTGTTAAATTCTCAACTTGATTTGAATGAATCCCCTTTGTTAAATTAAAAAATTTAAATAAATATTGATGTATTGTTGCTTAGATCAGTTGGAACACAATTCATAATTTAACATGTCTGAAGAAGGTACAGTGTACCGAAACAGCTGTCACTGAATTATATAATAAATATGAAAATCAAATAAAACGACGTTTTATTTTTATTTAATTAATAAATATAAGTCTAATGATTAATACGCTTGGTGTAAAATATAGTTCTTAAAACATGGAATAAATATTACTTATATTGTTAATCAACAATCGTTTAATTATTGGATAATGTAAGTAATGTTATATGTTAGTTACAGTTTTAAAACAAGTGAATAATCTTAGATGCAGTGGTTTGGTTGTTGTTGGATTGAAACAAACACGTGCCTCCTGCATGTTCAGACTTGTAACGCTCCGAGATACATCAAAACTTGTATTAACTTAGCAACGATTTAATAGATTTGTAAATGAAAAAATTACCTTATCAGACATTGGCTTTTACATTTCTGGTACTAATTACAAAATAATTATCTTCATAACCACACAATATTACACAGAAAATACAAAAAACACAGAGCTAAACTTTAAATCACTACCGCACTTCCGACATATTGATTACGTCACTGGCCGCTAGATCTTAGAAAGCTTCGGTATTGGAAACAAGATCGATAACAAGCACAGTGCATTCGTTCGTCCAATAACATGAAGGGCGGGCTTTTGAATATTCAACATACAGTTCATAATACTCCTTAGTTAGTAACTGGACTTTCAGACAAAGTAGATAAAAAGAAAATAAACTTCTAAAAGTGCTATCTAATAGTAGTAATAAAGCATTGAGCCGGAATTTCTATCATCGGACGAGGCAAATTTCCTAGATGAGGCTTATTTCGGAATTTTTCTTCGCCCATAAGATAAATATTACAAAACGTTAAGACTCAAATAGTCATGGAACAACATTTGACCATCTTAATCATCCATTACATACTATCTTGCTTAATAATGTGTTAAGGATACGGGTTCGTAAATCATGAAGATATTGTACTGGAGTCGCAAACACACGGTCTTTTACATACCAGAAAACAGTTTGTGCTCGTTGCTGAGGCGTCGTCATTTTGTTTTATGTCATTATTGTCCAACATGCGACAGATGAATTAACTGCAACAATGAAAACAAAAATTCTTTGAGTTTCATCATCATCATCATCAACAAGGATTAAGCCCAATGGCCTGTTCCGATCTCATTATAGGTCTAATTGGTCCTTCCATCTCTTCAATGGTCTTCCCAACAATCTTCTCCCTTTTGGTTTATAATTATACATTCTTCTTGGTATGCGCTGTTCATTCATTCGTAATACGTGCTGAAGGTAAGCATTTTGATAATATTTTTTTCTTTCACAGAGATTAAATATATTAAGTTCTGTTCCTATATATCTTCGTTTTTCTTTTTATCGGTCCTTTGGTATGCTGCTATTGCTCTGAACATCTTCATTTCAGCAGCCTCCATTTGTTTACTATCTGCCCTGGTTAATGTCCAGGTTTCACATCCATAGATAAGAGATGGAACTGCCGATACTTTGTAAAACTTCAAAATAGTTTATTTTCTAGTCTTATTAAATAAAGTGCGTTTAATTGTGCCACATAGATAATCGAATCGTTGTATTTTAGTGTGTTTATCTTAATTTCTGTCATTGCCTAAATGACATCCCAAATAATTAGAATTCTGAACTTGGTCTATAATTACAATGTTTATCATTATTTTTGTTCTTATTGCACATTTTCCTTTCAGTGCTAATATTTTTGTTTTAGATGTAGATATTCTTAAATTGTATTTTAGAGAGATATTATTTAAAGTATAAAGGAATTGTTGTAAAGCATTTTCTAATGCTGTCATTATTACTTGGTCGTCTGCAAAAAGCAGAGTTGTCAATACACTATTTATAATAATTTGTTCTTGCCATTCATTTATGACATGGTCCAAGTATAAATTAAATAATACTGGTGACAATGGACACCCTTGTCTTACTCCCTGGTTACTTTCGCCAAATGTACAGGAAAACGCTCACTGTGTTTACAAAGAGACCTAAAACACGTCTGGGGAAAAGAATCGTATATACTCAACCTAGGATTTAAGGAGAGATCAGGGCTTGCTTGGTTTAGGCTAGGGGCATGGAAATTTCTAAAAATTAGCGACGATCACGATATGCGAATATGTCCAATGTGCGGGAACTTTGAAGATGAGATACATATATTAGGAAAATGTAATGATTTAGAATATTGGAGACGTCAGTTATTACCGGAAAGATTTCTAAATTCAAATCGGGAAAGATTGGCATGCCACGAGTTATTGGTAAATACAGAAAATTGGATAATCCTCGGCAAATTTCTGGACAAAACGCGGAAAATAAGGACAACACTCATTCATGAATAAATATATGTTATCAAAATGCAATACCATTAATTCGTAACAATTATATATAAATTAATTAGTGTATAAAGCTATTGTGTTATTATTTAATTGTAATATTATTGTGTTTTCTTTATGTAATTGTAATGTTATTGATTTTTGTGTTGTTTATTTTTTCTTTACACTAGTAGCAATTATTACTTAATTGTAACGGACTGTCAACAGCACGTACGGCTTACTGCCCGTGCGACCCACATTTGTAAATAATATTGTAAATATCTTACTTTTTGTCTAATAAAGTCCTACTGCTACTACTACTACTACTCCTGGTTTATTTCTATGATTTTTTTACTAATTTTATCTCCGCAGTTTCTCTTTCTTTTAATACCAACCTCATTTTATAATTCTGCATACTTTGAGAGTTGTGATTAATTAAAATGTAGGAGGTTTGAATGGGACACAGTGTATATTACTAGTTGAGAATATGTTTGTGCATACATAACTATTTAAGGTTACTCGCCTATATTATTGTGCTTGAAAATAAGGTCAACAAAATCTAGGTACGTGTTCATTTTTAAACAATTTAGTTAGCCCATGATCCTGGCTTCAGACGTTCACTGGCTGTTTGCCATGCGAATATTGTACCAGGCAACTAAATTCTAGGGCATGGGTGGAGGGACGTGTAAAAAAGAGAGGGATGGAACTGTAGAAGGTAAAAAAAATAAACGAAAGGTCGCAATATGTTTGTGAACCCCATTTTGTTGTCACCAAGACCTGAATTATTTGACCAAACAAAACCTGCAACCCCAAGTTAACTCTCTTTTTTTTTTATTTCACAGTTTGCAATTAGTTGTGTATTTATTACTGCAATTCCAGAGCTGTATTATAGCTCTGCTTTAATGCTTCTTTATTGCAGACTTCTATTAACACTCCCCTCCCCCCCGGACCTATCGCAGTTTCTATTATTCACAACAATATTAATAAAGTTTATTTCATTTCTACAATGGAATTAAATTTAGTTTATGCTACACGTAGAAATACATTATACAGGGTGGACCGCTCGAATGGACCTAATTTCAATTGCTTGTTACTGGCAAACGGTTGAAGATAGAAACTTAAAACAACGTTCATATTACAGAAAAACTCACCAAGTTTTGATATCCAGATCACCACATCTCTATATGAGCCCCAGCAGTCACTGTGACGATATCAAAGCGATGAACAATTTCTTGCCAAGTACGTTGGAGTATGTCTTCTGGAATGTTCTCAATAGCCTCTATGATGCGCTCACGAAGATCACGAAGGTCTTTGACTGGGGTGGTGTAAACTTTATCTTTGACATAGCCCCAGAGAAAGAAATCCAGTGGTGTTTAAATCGGGAGATCTCGGGGGCCACGCGATTGGTCCTCCCCTACCAATCCAACGGCCAGGGAAAATGTTGTCCAAAGTCGTACGAACTTCTCATTGGACCAGTGGGGAGGAGCACCATCTTGCTGGAAAACGATGTTAGGCTGCAGTTGTTCAATTTGTGGAAAGAAGAACTGCTCCAGCATGTCAAGATATGTGGTACCACGAACAGTTTTCTCGGCGAAGAAAAACGGTCCAATGACCTTATTATGTGACAAACTGCACCAAACATTCATCTTCGGACTATCACGAACATGCTCTTGAATAGCGTGAGGATTCTCCGATCCCCAGATCCGCACATTATGCCGGTTTACCTTGCCTGACAAATGGAAAGTGGCTTCGTCCGAGAAGAAAATCTTGGTCATGAAGTCAGGATCAGCGCCGAGACGGTCCAGCATCGTATTGGCGAATTCCACTCGTTTCGGCATGTCATTCGGCTCCAGACGTTGCACTAACTGCACTTTATATGCGTGCAGTTTGAGGCGTTTGTGGACAATCCGTTGTAATGTCGATTTTGGTATTTGAAGTTCCCGCGAAGCTCTTCTTAATGACTTCCAGGGGCTTCGCTCAAATGCGGCTTGAACATTTGCTACCATTTCATCGGATGCTCTGCGACCACCACCATGCTTCTTCAACACAGATCCTGTAGCTAATAATGTATCACGCCACTTCTTTATGCTTCTAGCAGTTGGAGCATCACGGTTAAACACACGCCGGAACTCCCTTTGAACTCTAATGATTGATTTAAACTCCGCATACCACAAAACAGCTTGCGCTTTCATCTGCGGAGTCGCCATTTTCACAAACAATTAAATCTAAGAACGAGAAACGTATCTTTGTGCCATCTACCGACACGATTCGAAACTTGGTGAGTTTTTCTGTACTATGAACGTTGTTTTAAGTTTCTATCTTCAACCGTTTGCCAGTAACAAGCAATTGAAATTAGGTCCATTCGAGCGGTCCACCCTGTATAATGGAAATGGACGGCTAATGACAAATGAGGGAAATTTTGAGGAAGTGGCTGAATTCAAATACCTAGGAACAATAATCACAAATAGGAATGAGATGCACAAATAAATTAAACATAGGCTCAATTCTGGAAATGCGTGCTATTTTGCATTGCAGAGACTCTTGATGTCCCAACTGCTTTCAAAAAACGTTAAACTGAAAATATATAAAACTATTATTCTACCAGTTATATTATAAGGAGGCGAAAAATGGACCCTTACTTTAAGGGAGGAAAGGAGTTTACAAGTATTTGAGAATAAAGTACTTAGGAAAATTTTTGGACCAAAGAGAGATGAACAAACAGGTGAATGGAGAAGACTTCATAACAATGAACTATATGGTCTTTATAGGAAGCCAGATATAATAAGAACAGTTAAGTCTCGTAGACTGCGATGGGCAGGTCATGTTGCATGTATGGGGAATGAAAGACTTGCATGGAAGCTTCTTGTAGGAAAGCCAGAGGGAAAACGCCCAGTTGGTAGACCGAGAATTAGGTGGGAGAATAACATTAACTATGATTTGAGGGAAGTAGATTCTACAGGGAATAATTGGAAAACATTACCTCAGGATAGGGATGTATGCAGAACTTATGTCCGTGCGGCCATGAACCTACGGGTTCGATAGTGCCAA
Organism: Diploptera punctata; assembly: GCA_030220185.1. Classification (NCBI taxonomy): domain Eukaryota; kingdom Metazoa; phylum Arthropoda; class Insecta; order Blattodea; family Blaberidae; genus Diploptera; species Diploptera punctata. Next base: position 179,301 of record JASPKZ010008157.1, read on the forward strand.
TGAGTAAGTAAGCAAGATATGCTGATGCAATATCGAGGAGATACAAATGGCCAACATGTACTCTCTATATTGAGTAACACTAAGAAATTGGGGATGGCAGTAAATACCGATACAACTAAATATATGTCACTAGGCTTAAAACGTTTTGGACGTTTGTGAATTAAAATATTTCCTGTGCAGTGGGTGGATGAACGTTTACTTAAAATCACTGAACAAGGCCTTCATTTCACTGAGCTTCAAGAAAAGGTCACCCCCAAATAGGCTATATTTATACAGGGTGGACCGCTCGAATGGACCTAATTTCAATTGCTTGTTACTGGCAAACGGTTGAAGATAGAAACTTAAAACAACGTTCATAGTACAGAAAAACTCACCAAGTTTCGAATCCTGTCGGTAGATGGCACAAAGATACGTTTCTCGTTCTTAGATTTAATTGTTTGTGAAAATGGCGACTCCGCAGATGAAAGCGCAAGCTGGACCTAATTTCAATTGCTTGTTACTGGCAAACGGTTGAAGATAGAAACTTAAAACAACGTTCATAGTACAGAAAAACTCACCAAGTTTCGAATCCTGTCGGTAGATGGCACAAAGATACGTTTCTCGTTCTTAGATTTAATTGTTTGTGAAAATGGCGACTCCGCAGATGAAAGCGCAAGCTGTTTTGTGGTATGCGGAGTTTAAATCAATCATTAGAGTTCAAAGGGAGTTCCGGCGTGTGTTTAACCGTGATGCTCTAACTGCTAGAAGCATAAAGAAGTGGCGTGATACATTATTAGCTACAGGATCTGTGTTGAAGAAGCATGGTGGTGGTCGCAGAGCATCCGATGAAATGGTAGCAAATGTTCAAGCCGCATTTGAGCGAAGCCCCCGGAAGTCATTAAGAAGAGCTTCGCGGGAACTTCAAATACCAAAATCGACATTACAACGGATTGTCCACAAACGCCTCAAACTGCACGCATATAAAGTGCAGTTAGTGCAACGTCTGGAGCCGAATGACATGCCGAAACGAGTGGAATTCGCCAATACGATGCTGGACCGTCTCGGCGCTGATCCTGACTTCATGACCAAGATTTTCTCTCTCGGACGAAGCCACTTTCCATTTGTCAGGCAAGGTAAACCGGCATAATGTGCGGATCTGGGGATCGGAGAATCCTCACGCTATTCAAGAGCATGTTCGTGATAGTCCGAAGATGAATGTTTGGTGCAGTTTGTCACATAATAAGGTCATTGGACCGTTTTTCTTCGCCGAGAAAACTGTTCGTGGTACCACATATCTTGACATGCTGGAGCAGTTCTTCTTTCCACAAATTGAACAACTGCAGCCTAACATCGTTTTCCAGCAAGATGGTGCTCCTCCCCACTGGTCCAATGAAGTTCGTACGACTTTGGACAACATTTTCCCTGGCCGTTGGATTGGTAGGGGAGGACCAATCGCGTGGCCCCCGAGATCTCCCGATTTAACACCACTGGATTTCTTTCTCTGGGGCTATGTCAAAGATAAAGTTTACACCACCCCAGTCAAAGACCTTCGTGATCTTCGTGAGCGCATCATAGAGGCTATTGAGAACATTCCAGAAGACATACTCCAACGTACTTGGCAAGAAATTGTTCATCGCTTTGATATCGTCACAGTGACTGCTGGGGCTCATATAGAGATGTGGTGATCTGGATATCAAAACTTGGTGAGTTTTTCTGTAATATGAACGTTGTTTTAAGTTTCTATCTTCAACCGTTTGCCAGTAACAAGCAATTGAAATTAGGTCCATTCGAGCGGTCCACCCTGTATATCAATATTTAGTATTGATTTGGGGGTGACCTTTTCTTGAAGCTCAGTGCAATGTAGGCCTTTCTCAATGATTTTAAGTAAAAGTTCACCCATTCATTGTACAGGAAATAGTGTTTATTTCAACAAACATTCCAAAAAGTTATAATCCTAGAGATGTAATGAATGGGTGTAAAATATTTCCTGTACAATGAATGGGTGTATGTTTACTTAAAAGCATTGAAAAAGGCCTTCATTTCACTGAGCTTCAAGAAAAGGTCACCCCCAAATATATTTATATATCAATATTTAATATTAATTTGGGGGTGATCTTTTCTTGAAGCTCATTGAAATGAAGGCCTTTGTCAATGGTTTTAAGTAAAAGTTCACCCGTTCATTGCACAGGAAATATTTTATTTCACAAAAGTCCAAAAAGTTATAACCCTAATGGACACACAAAGGAATGCGTTATATAACACAAACGGATATTAATGACAAATGAGGGAAATGTTGTACACACACACACGCGCGCATATATATATATATATATAGTCCACCGCTGTGATCTCGAGGTAGCGTGCTGCCTTGTCACGCAGCGGGCCCGGGTTCGATCGCCGGTCGGGGCAGTTTTTCTGGGTGAGGTTTTTATCGGGGTTTTTCCTCACCTGTAAGACAAATGTCAGGAAAACGTTAAGGCCCAAACGGTCCCTGAAATCATATGGCCATCACCACCACCATCATCATCATCCTTATCATTATCATCATCATCATCCTTCACCGGTGTGGAAAGCAACGGGAAGCTACCACACCTACAATTCCCTAGTAAAGCTGCAAGCATAGCATGGAAATGCTATGATTGCAGTGAAGGACCTGCCTTCGGGCAGAATTACTGTGGATGGATATATATATATATATATATATATATATATATATATATAGAGAGAGAGAGAGAGAGAGAGAGAGAGAGAGAGAGAGAGGGAGATGTGTAGCTTTTGAAGATATTATTTGAAAATATTTTTTTGAAAAAATGTACAGTTCTCCACCGAAATCAGAAACATTTAATTGAATTTATTTAAAATAGTTTAAGTATGAATTAACTTTTTCACATTGTGTTAGGAAAAAAGGATGGAAAATGTGAGAGAATGGGTTGAAAGTGTGTGACATGTATGTGCGAAATGAAATATGTCTGTAGCCGAAAAAACCTACAATTACTGGTGTAATGGTCACAAATTCGATATCGTTTCTATCGGAAATTGAACTCAGTTTTCCAAGCATGAATTGAACATAACAGATATTGACCAATGTTTCGTTGCAAATCCACAAATAACAGCTACAAAAGTTATGTTTCTTGTTTTATTGATTTCGTACTTCCTAGTTTTAAAATTAAATCCAGTTATCACTTTACCTTAATTTAACCTCTTCTATATCTCGTTAGTGCGCTAATATACATATACTATATTTTATTATATACAACTTTCCTCATTAGAGGATTGCCTCAAGGACAAAGTGATACAGACAATTATTATTTTTTTAAATTTATGAAATACAAAATTCGGTATCTACCAGAAACCCACAAACAATGCTCTGGCCATAAACAAAAATTCTACACACCCTTTTCAACAGAAAATTAGTACATTTAATAGCTTAGTCAGTAGAATGTTGAAAATAGAATGTTGAAACTCCCATTAAGCAAAGACAATTATATCCAAGAACTCAACTACATTAAGTATGTGGCAAAAACCAATGGCTATAATGAAGAATTCATAGATAAGCTCGTAAAAAAACAAAAAAGGAAGAACAACATAACTAACATAACTAAACTAGAAAAAGAATCTGACAACAACAAGAAAACATGGATAACACTTACATACACAGGAAAAGAAACGACAAAATTAGCCAATGCACTAAAGAAAGCCGATAAAAAACGTAAAAATAGCATACAGAACCAAATAACAAATTAAACAACATAATAAACAATAACATTGAAGAAAATAACATTTTCAACAGCAAAGGAGTTTATAAACTGACATGTAAGGACTGCAACAAATTTTATATAGGAAGGACAAACCGGGAGTTTTATCATCAGATTCAAAGAACATTTTCGAGACTTCATTCACGCAGAGAGGGAAATCAAGCTATGCAAAACACGTTTATCCATGAAGGACATCGCATGTTAAATATTGAAACACCCCTAACAGTAATGCACAGAGAAAATAATCCAGCGAAGATAAACGTACTCGAAGAGATGGAAATCATGAAAGCAGCATCACAACAACGACAGCCTGATAAACGAAAACGAACCCAATACATGCAACCCCCTCTACCAGATCTTCAGTGAAACACCAGTTTTGAATCCTGCCGATGATGGGACAAGTCCCGAAAGCGCTACAGTTAAAGATTAATTAAGTTGAGGAGACGGACCTTTCAGGTGAATACTCCATAATTTTATATTAATTTTGAATAATACCTCAACGGAACACATCATGAATATTATAAAAGTTAATTATGAAATACATTTTGTAAATACATTTAAAAAATTCAAATTGTAGGTGTTAAGAACTGCTGGTTTTCTTAGGCTTAAAGGATCTTTGGGACTTGGAAAATCTGGTAGCGCGAGTTACCTAGCCGAGCGGCAGTATGATGATGCATGCATACGTGTTTTGAAATAAACAAGTGGATTCTTATTTTAACTATTTTATTACTAAATTATAATAATTACAATCCCTAAGTATTCTAGCCCTAATTTACTATTCTAAGCCTATATTAAAACTACAGTACTTTCTGGGGTTTGAGAGAGTGGGAGTTGTGGAAGTTATAAATCTACCCTAATCTACATGTTAAAAATTGTTATATCTCTTTTGAAAATTTAATATCAAAATAGTTAATTGTACTTGATTCCCTTCAAAAAATCCTGGACACATATTAAGAAAAATGGTCGGTGACTTACCCTTCAGCACTTTTCACAGACAGACACGAGACCCTCACTTCCCCTGTGTTATATACTCAATTTGACCTCTAGTTACCCTAACTGTACTCACTAACATTCCAATAAACTAAATGTAGAGATTTTACAGTTAGCTAAGGAAAATTTTGCTCTGAACTATATCATGTCTAAAAATGTATTTCAACAGACTTTGCTTGAATAATTAAAATAATCTATAAAACAATTAAATATCTATATAAAAGACTCTATGTATTCATAACAGTAGGCCTAATTGAAGTATACATACTACAAACTAGAAATTTTGTAAAAATGGTTTCTTAAAATTGAAATTGATCCTCTAATGGCAGCGATGCCAATTTTAGAAAGATACACTGTCCAAATCTAAGGAATTTCAAAATTTGGCTAGGAATCCTGGTATAGTACCTCTTGCCCCGATCATCAATCCTGTGACAGTTATACTATCTAGTTTGTATTTATCATAAGTAATGCCACGAGTGATTTCCAAATTATCGATAAATTCACGACTCACGAAGTGAGGAGTGAATTTATCTAGAGAATTTGGAAAATAAAGAGTGGCATTTGTTAGGACTATTTAACGAATAAAATTAAGCTGTTTACTCACAAATCATTATTTAACTATAGTTATTTTAAAATATTTATATATTTAATGTAAACGGCGATGTTTGAAAACAAATGAGAAACGATAGGTACGCTTCTACTGCTTCTTTTGTTTATCACTGCAACCAGATCATACTATTTATTGCCAAAGGAACGCAATATTGTAAGGAGGAGCTTTCTTTAATATGGTAATTATAACACTGATAAATATTTGGTGAAACACGACTCTGATTGGTTGTAAAACAGAAATAATTGAAACGTGATTGGTCATTGACTCCCATTTGGGGCATGAGTTAAATAGTCTTTGTAATAGTCAATTGTTGGCTCATATATGGCTTTCTTTTCACAGTCAACTTCCTCAGGTTGGCCACTATGAGTCTCAAAACGTATTGTGGGATCTAATATCATATCAATTTTAGAAGATGGTCTAAATGCAATAATATCTATTCGTCTGTTACTTCCATTAGTGGCCACACCATGAGCTTCCTCATAAACTGTGTATCCAAAATCTCGCAAGGCTTTTGCCATCATATTTCGAATAGTGTGGCGCCGAATGTTTCTCAGTGTTTCTCCAAACGGACAGGCCCTGAGGACGTGCGCAAGGGTTTCGTGCTCTCTGCGTGTCAAAATAAGTATTATAGATTTCTAGGGTTTATAGAGGGGACTTAGCAGATAAAGTTTTGGTAAGGAACACATATCCGGAAACGTACCACTTCAATGTACAATAAGTTTGAAAATCGAAATACAATATATCCATTCATACGTCATTTTTCTTCGTGTTCTATTTGGCTTTCATTTCTGAATGCAAAAATGTAATTATAACTTCGAAATAAAAAAAAAGCTTTACTGCTATAAAAATATTATCATAAGTAATGCCACGAGTGATTTCCAAAATTCACGACTCACGAAGTGAGGAGTGAATTTATCTAAAGAATTTGGAAATCAAGAGTGCCATTTGTTAGGACTATTTAACGAATAAAATTAAGCTGTTTACTCACGAATCATTATTTAACTATAGTTATTTTAAAATATTTACATATTTAATGTAAACGGCGATGTTTGAAAACAAATGAGAAACGATAGGTACGCTTCATCGGCTTCTTTTCTTTATCTTATAGTGTCAGTGGGTTAGTTAGAACTTTATTAGAAGTAATGTTACAAGTGAATTCCAAATTATCGATAAATTCACGACTCACGAATTGAGGAGTGAATTTATCTAGAGAATTTGGAAACCAAGAGTGACATTTGTTAGGACTATTTAACGAATAAAATTAAGCTGTTTACTCAAAAATCATTATTTAAATGTAGTTATTTTAAAATATTTATATATTTAATGTAAACGGAGATGTTTGAAAACAAATGAGAAACGTTATGTTTCACTTGTTTATCACTGCAACCAGATCATATTATTTATTGCCAAAAATCGCAATATTATAAGAGAAAAAATGAAACACATCAAGCTGTATATTAATTAATTTCTGATGTCCTATGATGTAAATATGACAATTATATTTTCTGGAACGTTATTACCTGGGAAAAAAATACGCTAAAAAAAGTACAAGCAATGGTTCTTATTTTTTGTGGTATAATCAATTGCTACAAATATTTTTATATTATATCCCGCAACCACGATAATGTTACATTCGTGCACTATATTTACAATCTGGTAGCCACATGTAGTCGCTGTAAAATAATGCTATGACTTATTCTGAATGTTAAAAAGGAGAAGCTTGATTTTACAGTGATAAAATTAAACTCATAAAATCGAGGTCAAAAACGACTGTGAGTGGTTGTAAATAAAAGATCATTGAAATGTGATTGGTCATTGACTCCCATTTTGAGCATGAGTTAAATAGTCACCTTAAACATGCATCTGATGTATAATGGAGATTAAAAATATATAACTTTATCATAAGTAACGCAACGAGTGATTTCCAAATTATCGACAAATTCACGACTCACGAAGTGGGGAGTGAATTTATCTAGAGAATTTGGAAACCAAGAGTGGCATTTGTCAGGACTATTTAACGAATAAAATTAAGCTGTTTACTCAAAAATCGTTAATAAATGTAGTTATTTAAAAATATTTATATATGTAATGCAAACGGCGATGTTTGAAAACAAATGAGAAGCGATAGGTACTCTTCATCTGCTTCTTTTGTTTATCACTGCAACCAGATCATACTATTTACTGCCAAATGAAAGCAATATTGTAAGAATGCTCTCTAGTGGAGAAAAATGAAACACATCAAACTGTATTTTAATTCATTTCTGATGTCGTATGATGTAAATATGACAATTATATTTTTCTGGATTATTACCTGGGAAAAAAATACATTTAAGAAAGTGCAAACAATGGTTTCTTTTTTTGGTGGTATAATAAATTACTACAAATGTTTTTATATTAACTCCCGCATGCGGCATGTGTTGACATCTATGCACTATATATACAATCTAATAGCCGTATTTCTCATAGGCTCTGTCACTGCAAAATAATGGTCAGACCTGTTCAGAATATTAAAAAGGAGGAGCTTTCTGTAATATGGTAAATATAACACTGATAAATATTTCGTGAAACACGACTCTGATTGGTTGTAAAACAGAAATCATTGAAACGTGATTGGTCACTGACTCCCATTTGGGGTATGAATTAAATAGTCACCTTAAAATGTATCGGATATGTTCATAAAACATATTTAGAAGTTTTCCCCTATTTAGAGCCATTTCTGGAGTACAAAGAGCGGGAATTAAACTGCGGAAGTAATTTCAAAGAACTTTAAATTCGCGTCAGGTCTTTATTTGTAGGACTTCAAGAGCTGTAAACAGAGAAAAAATGAAGTTTGCTTTTAAAATAAATGTACGGCACCTTTTGAAATATTGATAGCTTGTTCTCTTGCATTTTCACTGATTACACTTTCCCTTTGACGTGTCTCATATGTCGAGTTTCCCAACAGCAAACAAAAATAATGACATCACATCTCACATGGGACAACGTTAATGTCATTTCAGCGCAGAGATCTGATCTCAACGACTTTTATAAGATTCATGATGTGTTCCGTTGAGGTATTCATCATCATCATTATCATCATCATCATCATAGTACATTCACGAATTTAGGCCATTTGTTGAGCTGTTTCGGCCTCAAGAGAAACACCATCCAGAAGTCTTTTGAGCGGACGTCCTGGTCTTCTTCTTCCTGCAGGTTGATATCTTAACATTTGTTTGGGTATCCTGTGATCTTCCATTCGATGAACATGTTGCATCCATCTTGACTTATAATCAGAAATTTTGTTTTCTAAAGGTTCCATGTGTAATTCTTCTAAGATGTCTTCATTTATTTTTGTGATCCAGTAGTGTGTATCCTGCAGTCCTCCGAAGATATCTCATTTCAGCAGATCTAAGTCTCTGTATATCCTTCTGTTTCAACGTCCATACTTCGCTACCATACAAAAGAGTTGGAAGAGCCAGTGTTTTATACACTTTTAATCTTGAATTCTTTTGGACTAACTGTGGCTTGAAGATAGAATTTATTAACCCTAAAATTCTTAAAAATTTAGATATTTTTGCACTTACATCCTTTTCTTCTTCTTTATTATTATTATTATTAATATTATTATTATTATTATTATTATTATTATTATTCAAAATTAAAATATAAAATTATGGAATACTGAAAGGCCCTTCTCCTCAACTTAATTAGTGCCGAAAGCGCTACAGTTAAATAACTAATTTGAAATGGAATGTCATGTAGAGGAATGGGAATCAACATTAATGACCATTTACTGCACAATTTATTATTCGCTGATGACCAGATTATAATAGGACAATATAAAGATGATATAGAATAGAATATATGATTAGAAAGTTGGTAGATGCATTTGAGGTAGGTGGACTGAAGATAAATTATATTAAAACAGAATATATGGTAATCGGAGGAAATTCAGAAGACCTACAAGTAAAAAATATAATTAAACGTGTTGAAGATTGTAAATATATATATGTATGTATATATATGTTATAATTAAATGTTTAACATTGAGCAATGCAAGCTTAATATGGTATGATAAGAAAAATAAATGCCTGGACGAGATTCGAACCCGGATCTCTGAGTCCGGGTTCGAATCCCGTCCAGGCATTTATTTTTCTTATCATACCAATATTATATATATATATAGATTATATATATATATATATATATATATATATATATATATATATATATAAAATAGATAAATCTGGTACTCGTGAAAGAGATATTATTAACAGAGTAAATTGTGGAAGGAAGGCGATTAGATCCCTGAATTGTCTTTCATGGAATAGAAATTTGGCCAGAAAACAAAAAAAGAGATTATACAGACAATAATAGAAAGTATACTTACATATGGATCAGAAAGCTGGACAATAAATTAAAGGATGCAGAAAAAGAATCTTGGTGACAGAAATGGATGGATTACAGAGACGTATGAGAATATCCAGGCAAAAAAAAATATTAGAAATAAATATAACAGGCAAAAAATGGATGCACAAGAAACTGTTATCGATAGGATAACAAAGAGAGCTTTACAGTGGTATGGACATGTATAACGGATGTCTGAAGACCAGTGGCCTAAACATGTGTTAGGTTGGATGGTACCAGGCAGAAGGAAGAGAGGGAGAAGTAGAAGAACATGGAATGAGGGAATATATGATGCCATGATGAAGAGGGATATGGAAGAAGGACAATGTTAAGATAGGAATTAAGGGCGAACTGCTGTAAAGTGGAAAGCGTGTATTAAGTAAGTAAGTAAGTAAGTAAGTAAGATAGGATTACACAATGCAGAGACGAATGGATAATAAACAGAATCCCCAAACAGATTCTTCACTCCAGACCACTAGGTCGAAGAAATGTAGGGCCACCCAGTATTAGATGGACAGGTCGATTCTAACATGATATCGAACAGACCTTAAGATCTAATCCTTGATGTTGATGATATTTTCTGACAAGAAATGAAATTACTCTTCAAAGTAGAGATCATCAGATTATATATTAGTTTAGCCATATTTCAGCGAGATTTATTATCCCGCGACGATATCAGTATCTGTTTTTTGATGTGTACAATTTTTTGAGACCCACTTTCACAGATTTAATACTTTCAATTTTTTCCGAAATTTAACTCAATAAATGGGCCATGGATTGAAACAGATGGTAATCTGAAGGGGCAAGATCAGGGCTATATTATGGGTGTGATAGCAGTTCGATTCCTTCTAATTCCTGAATTTTGGTCATGGTTCGTGCAGTAAGGGATGCGGCCGATTTTGAACCCTCGGCTACAAAATGTCATGAACTCGTTTCAGTAGTTGAGAATAAAGTTCCGCATCGACTGCTCGCCCTTTTGCAACAAACTCCCAGTGAATCACACCTTTAAAATTCCACAAGACACACAACATTCCATAAAAAACCGAAATACAACACAGAGTTATGATTCTTATGTATTAAAAGGTAAGACTTGCAACATAGTACAATGAGGAGTTAGACTTCTGGCTGTCTTTTGTTTTCGTTTCACATACAAACAGTTGAATGGTATAATTACAAGTTAGACTTCTGACTGTCTTTTGTCTTGCTTTCACGTACAAACAGTTGAATAGTACAACGAGAAATTAGACTCCTGACTGTCCTTTGTTTTGGTTTCACATACAAACAGTTGAATAGTATAATGAGAAGTTAGACTTCTGACTGTCTTTTGTTTTGATGTCACATACAAAGAGTTGAATACTATAATGAGAAGTTAGACTTCTGACCGTCTATTGTTTTGGTTTCACATACAAACAGTTGAATAGTATAATGAGAAGTTAGACTTCTGACTGTCTTTTGTTTTGATGTCACATACAAAGAGTTGAATACTATAATGAGAAGTTAGACTTCTGACCGTCTATTGTTTTGGTTTCACATACAGATAGTTGAATACTATAATGCCAAGTTTGACTTCTGACTGTCTTTTGTATTGATTTCACATACAAAGAGTTCAATAATATATACTATCTGTACTAGAATCTTATGTTCTATTACATAAAAATACTGACACTCATAATAATATAATGCCCAAACAATAGTATATTACGATATGAGGTTAGTAAGTGGTTTTTACAGAACCGAGAAAAATGTTTAAAAACTGAGCAATAGCGAGGTTTTAATTTCCGAGATTCTGTAAAACGCTTCACAAACGTGCGTTGTATATGCTTTTTTGTGCGTTAGTGTTTTCAAAATAATAAATAATAGTAAAATAATAACATCTTTGTTGCAAATATTTGCATTCATTATAAACAGCTGACTAACGTTAACAGTGTGGACAATGTTTATTAGTCGAGACTACAGCAGGCCGTGGCACTAAACAGTCGTAAAATGGCGGTAAGTACAAATTTATTGTTTTAAATAAAGTTCAGTTTATTTAAGATGCATTAATTTGTTTCGTATAATGTATATTAACACTAGCTTTTGGATATATTGTTGTGTATACATTGTGCATAGTATAAAAAATTAAATGCAGTGGTTTTACTTCCCGCACGAAGTAGGTAATAAGTAATATTACAGTATAGTTATTTAGGTTGCAACCCCAAAATGTAGGAAGTTGAACTTTCATTCGCGTTCGCCATTGCTTCAAGTAAGACATAACGCACTATTGCGCAAAAGTATATATTTAATTTGAAATGGCCATATTGGTGCTTGCAACTATCTTGCTCCAAGGCAAATACTAATTTTCTCATCGACGTCTGAACACAAACTCTTCTATGCTAAAAATAATGGACAGTTGATGAGAGTAAGACCAGGAAATTTCCATTATCTTTCCCTTGAGAGGAATTCACTGTGCTGTAACAGAGGGGCAACTAGTTTACTCGCTTTAGGAGGCCCACTACCCCAACTTCCCTTATATTCTCGACAGTTAAATTAATTGGTCCCTTGAGAGTGTGTAGTGTATATTCACTGCGTTACTGAAATATAACCTTTTTAGTAAGCCAGTGTCCATTGTTACATGCTATCATGCATTACAGCAATTCTTGTCATGTCAATTTCTCACAAAAAAACGTTAAACTGTAGATATAGGTTTTTACAATGGTGATCCTTCAAATTACATTCTATGGATGCGAAACATGGACTCTTATTCCAAGAGAAGAGAAATAATTACGAGTATTAGAGAATAAAGAGTTGAGAACTTGAAACAGAAGGATATACAGATACTTAGATCTGCTGAAATTAGATACCTTCGGAGGACTGCAGGATACACACTACTAGATCATAAAAAAACATGAAGACATCTTAGAGGAATTACACATGGAACCTTTGGAAAACAAAATGTCTGGTTATAAGTCAAGATGGATGCAACATGTTCATCGAATGGAAGATCACAGGATACCCAAACAAATGTTAAGATATCAATCTGCAGTTAGAAGAAGACCAGGACGTCCACTCAAAAGACTTTTGGATGGTGTTTCTCTTGAGGCCGAAACAGGTCAACAAATGCCTAAATTCGTGAATGTACTATGATGATGTTGATGATGATGAGAGAATAAAATCCCCAGAAAAAAAAATTGGAACTAACAGAGACAAATTAAATTTAAAGAGAAAATATATATGCCTAAATGGAATTTGAACCCAATATCTCTGGTTCTGCACAACAGTGCTTTAACGATTTAAGATATTATTCCCGATGAATGGAAAATAAGCTACATAGTACCAATATACAAGAAGGGCGATAGAAGAGACGCAAAAAACTACAGAGGACTAAGTATAAATAACACATTATATAGAATATTTACGAAGTTATTAAAAACAAAGTTACAAAAAGATGTTAAAGACAAATTAGGAGAAGATCAAAATGGATTCAGACCAGGAAGGTCATGTGTTGACAATATATTTGCAATACAACAGTTAATTGAAAAACGGACTGCAGTTGGAGAAGAAACCCATTTGACAATGATAGATTTAGAGAAAGCTTATGAATCAATTCGGAGGAACAAATTATGGGAAGTATTGGAGAAATACAATATTGACAGAAACCTAATAGAAATTATTAAACAAACCTATAAAGATAACTTCGCTTATGTTTAAAATGGGAAATATAATGTCTAATCCTATAAACACCTCAAAGGGATTGAAACAAGGGTGCAGTCTATCACCAATTTTATTTAATATTTATGTAGAATTTATATTAACGAAATGGAAACAAAGCTGCAAAGGTATGGGGATCCCAATAGGCAATAGATTTTTGCTGACATTACAATTTGCCGATGATCAACTGGTTTTAGCGCAAGACAATTTTGATATGGAATTCATGATAAAAAGGTTGAAAAGCACATATGAATCATGGGGTCTCACAGTAAATTTACAAAAAACAGAATATCTGGCAATAAATAGCAATGAAAGAGAAAACTTAGTATTGGAAGATGGAATCCAAATAAAGCAAGTGAAACAAACTAAATATTTGGGAATGATTATGGATAACATCGAAGGTATAGGCAAAGAGAACATAAAACATAGAATTGAATTGAGTAGCAAAATAATATCATTATTAAATTCCATATGGTGGGATAAGCATATTTGGAAAGACACAAAAAAATATATTGGTAAAACATTGGTGGAATCTGTTACAATGTACGGAAGTGAGGTATGGACAATCAATAAGTACTACAAGAATAGACTAATATCTCTAGAAATGGATTATTTACGAAGAAGTGCCAGAAAGTCTAAATTAGAACGTGTCACAAATAAGGAAATTAGAAACAAAATGGAAGCAGAAGAAAGCATAATTGAAAGAATTGAGGAAAAGGAATTAAAGTGGTTAGGACATGTTTTAAGAATGGAAGATGAGCGATGGCCGAAGCAACTATATGAATGGCATCCGAACAGAAAGAAGAAAAGAGGAAGACCAAGGTTAACATGGAAGGAAAACATGAAGACATTAATGCAAGCTAGAGGGCTAAGCATCGAAGATGCCCAAGACCGTAGGCTTTGGAGGTTTGGCACGGGAAGACGGCAGCAGCTGTAAAAACCCGAAGATAGATAGATAGATATTAGGCACCTCGATTTAAACATAGATTTTTCCCTTATACTGATATGATTCCCGGCGCCAGGGAGCAATGAACTTCGTTCTACTAACGCCATAAACATCAAAGAGACAGACAGCTTAAAGGAGAAGACTAAATGTCACAGAACTACATAATCTTTATAGGAAGCCAGATATAATAAGAACAGTTAAGTCTCATAGACAGCGATGGGCAGGACATGTGGCACGAATGGGGAAAGGAAGTGGAGCATGGAAACTTCTTTTAGGAAAAACAGAGGAAAAACGCCCAGTTGGTAGACCAAGAATGAGGTGGGAGAATAACATTATCCATGATTTGAGGGAAGTAGATTATACATGGGATGATTGGAAAACATTAGCTCAAGATAGGGATGTATGGAGAGCTTATATCGGCCATGAACCTAGAGATTCGATACTGCTATAGAGTTAACTAGTTATAAAGTAAATTATTAAAATATGTACCTGGCAGGTGCTATCGTCCTGAAATATGTCAAAAACTTTATAATTTTTAAAAACTGTAGGTCTTTCGGAAACGGGATACCATATTCAGCACAATACATACTACTAACTGTTGGTAGCTATTAACGAGGCTGGAAGGCCGCTGAAGTCAAAAAGTCGCAAAACAATAACAACAGTTAGTAGCTAATATTGTGCTGATGATGGGAGCCTATTTCTGAAAGGCCTGAAGTTTTTAAAAATCTTAAAAAGTATTTAGCCTAGTTGATGACGACGGAATTTGAACCCAATTTCTCTGGGTGCATTCTTACAATATTGCGATTCTTTGGGTTAATAATCTATTTTGTGACTATTTACCTCAACGGAAAGTTAGTACCAATTTTATCATAAGTACTGCCACGAGTGATTTCCAAATTATCGATAAATTCACGTTTCACGAAGTGATGAGTGAATTTATCTACACAATTTGTAAATCAAGAGTTGCATTTGTTAGGACTACTTAACGAATAAAATTAGGCTGTTTACTCACAAATCGTTATTTAAATATAGTTATTTTAAAATATTTATTATATATTTAATGTAAACTTGTTTCACTTGTTCATCACTGCAACCAGATCATAATATTATTTATTGCCAAAAATAGCAATATTGTAAGAATGCACCCTAGTGGAAAAAAAATGAAACACATCAAACTGTATATTAATTAATTTCTGATGTCCTATGATGTAAATATGTCACATATATTTCTGAAATGTTATTACCTGGGAAATAATAGTTTAAGAAAGTGCAAACAGTGGTTTCTTTTTTTGTGGTATAATCAATTGCTACAAATGATTTTATATTATATCCCGCAAGCACTATCTGGTTACATTCGTTCACTATATATACAATCTGGTAGCCACATACATTCTAGAATGTTTACATCTTAATATATCCACCGCTGTGGTCTCGGGGTAGCGTGCTGCCTTGTCACGCAGCGGGCCCGGGTTCGATCCCCGGTCGGGACAGTTTTTCTATGTGAGGTTTTTATCGGGGTTTTTTCTACCCTGTAATACAAATGTCAGGAAAACTTTAAGGCCCAAACGGTCCCCGAAATCATATGGCCATCGCAATCATCATCATTCATATTCATCTTAGATTAAGCTTAGGATTAGGGACTCTCCTAGCGCATCACTATTATCATCATCCATCATATCATCGGGGCAACGTAACCCCGCCTTCCAGGCGCCCCAACCTCAGAAGTGGGTTACAAGTACGCCATGCCAGGAGAGAAAAACCTGGGGCATTTGAAAAAAAAATAAATTGTTATATTCAACGCATTTCTTAGAGAGTCAGTCACTGCAAAATAATACTATGACCTATTCAGAATGTTAAGATGGGGGAGCTTGATTTTAAAGTGATAAAATGAAACTGATAAAATCAAGGTGAAAATCGACTGTGATTGGTTGTAAATCAAAATTCATTGAAATGTGATTGGCCATTGACTCCCATTTGGGGCATGAGGTAAATAGTTTGTATTAGTTTGTTTGTTTGTTCCCAGTACAGTTCTTAGAACAGCTGGATAGCATTACATAAATTACATTGAATTCACTGGAATATTTTGATAGCCGGTTTACAGTACTAAATCGATGAGATATCATCAGAAATTCAACTCTCTGCGGGGAAAAAAAAAACTGGATGTTGGGTAGCCGATGGTCACACGAGATTACACAGAGTGATAGGGTGGAAGATAATTACTGGTGTTGGGGGGAGAGATGCAGGGGTGGGTAATTGGCTACCGGCACAATTCACAATTCAATTAAACAAATCTTTTGGTTAGTGTATGCCTGCTGATTAACGCTATCTCAAAAAGAATAAAAACTGAAAATGCATTCATCATTTGAAATCCATAATCGTTATCATATATTCTCTCATTCTCTGACATTAATTTTATTGGTTCTAAATCGCGGCCAGAAATTCGGATATAATATGATAATTATTATTTCCGCAACATCTTAAATCCATCCATCCACCTCTCTGTCAGTCAGTCTGTCAACATGTTTGTCTCTCTCCTTGTCTAACTGGCTACCTCTCTATCTGTGTGCTTACCTGTCTACTTATCTATCTGGTTAACTCTCTGTCTCTCTGTCTACCTGTTTTGTCCGACTTTCTGCTATCTGCCCGCAAATACGGCTATCCGTCTATGCGTGTTCCTATATATTCATCCATTTATACATCCTTCTACCCATCATTTAACAATCTCTCTGACCGTCCGTCCATCCATCCATTCATTCTTAAGTCTAGCTATTCTTTTTTTTTATTGCGGATCAGCCCTTGTAGGACTACGCAAAGTACTTAGAGGCGTTTCCTTTGATCCCAAATTTCTTTCATTCTTTTGCTATGAGCTTGTTTTCTATCATCTGTACAGTTGTTTCAGTTTTTTTTCTTCGTTTTGTCCTCTTGGTCAACTTGCCACTTATTCACCTTAATTCTAAATATATCTTTGTTTGGGATATCTTCTTTAGTAATTCCTGCCAATTTTAAGTCCTTTTTGACTTCATAAATCCACTTCATAGTATCCACTGGAGCTTTACTTCTGTTTTCGTAGAATTCCATTATCTGTTTTGTAAGCATATTTCAGTTCATTCATTTAATATGGCCATAAAATTTTAACCTTCGTTTTCTAATATCATTATGAATGTCTGTATATATTTTTAGTTCCTTTTTACCTCAGAGTCTAAATGCTTCACCTTTGACTTGTGGACCTAAAACTTTTCTTATAATTTTGCATTATTTTTTCACTATATTTTCGATATCTTTTTTTCTGTTCAAAATTAATGTTTCTGCTCCATAGAGACACTCTGGTTTAATTACAGTGTTATAGTGTCGTAATTGTGTATGTAAAGATATGCATTTTCATTGTTGTTATTATTATTATTATTATTATTATTATCATTATTATTATTATTATTATGGTCATAGGAGACAAATCAAGTTTTGATACTGGAAGATGAAATGGGGGTAATTAATCACATTGAGGAATACAAATATTTGGGAGTAAAAATTACAGAAGATGGGAAGCAGGAAAAGGAAATAAGATCAAAGATAATCTCTTCTTCTTCTTCTTCACTTCCTGGTTTAGGCAAGAGCTACCTATTCCGTCTTCACTAATAGATCTAAGACCAACTCTTCCGAGGACGTCCGACATCTCTTCTTCCTCTTGGAAATAATGGAAGATTTTATTTTCTCTAGAAACAAAATTCGGTATATACAAGTGAGAGTCATTGGAATGACCTTCACAATGGTGGCACAAAACTGGGATTCAGATACAGGAGGATATGGATAAGGGACATTGAAAAATGGGCTGAATCTAAATGTAAACAAAACGCAAGCAATAATTATCGGACATCCAAGGCTATTACACCTCATAAACAATGGCAATATGCCGGCTGTCATATTAGATAATGAACAAATTCCTTATACCGACGTCGTTAAAAACTTGGGATTTCACTTAGATTCTAATTTAAAATGGCATGAGCAAGTAAAACAAACATCTAAAAGGATCTTCTCCATAATGCATTCCCTAAAGCGACTTAAACATTTTCTTCCTACAACTCTTAAAAGAATTTTAATCCAAACTTTAGTGATGCCGCATTTTAACTACTGTGACGTTCTACTAACTGACATAAGTGACGGATTATCGGACAAACTGCAGCGTGTCCATAATATGTGTATCAGATTCATATTTAATGTTCGAAAATACGATCACATTTCTCCATTATTCCACGAATTGTCATGGCTACATCTAAAAGAGAGAAGAAAATCGCACTGTCTAATTCTCCTATTTAAGATCCTACATACCTCGATTCCCAATTATTTATCATCCCGTTTCTAGTATCTATCCTCAAACCATAACCTAAACACAAGATCACAACATAGTCTCTTACTTAATATACCGCAACATAGGACATCACATCACTCCATGTCATATACCATCTTCACTTCTCGCAACTGGAATTCCCTACCACAAGAAATAAGGGGCTGCCGGACATTGACATCTTTTAAAAGAAATCTAAATTTATATTTGCTCTAAACTCGACTTCATTATTATCCAGTGTAAGATATATATATATTAATTGGTGTTTCCCGTATAATGTATCATATTTATATTATTATTATTATTATTATTATTATTATTATTATTATTATTATTATCGTATCATTATTGTTATTACCCTATGAAATGTTGTTTGTACATGACATTTACATTGCTACATTTATTGTATCTTTAACTGTTTATAATTAGTATAGTGTATATCTATATTTGTCGAATATTTATTTGTATTTGTGCTGGTTGAGTGGAAGAGAGGGCCTTATGGCCTTAACTCTGCCAGAATAAATAAAGTATTATTATTATTATCATTATTATTATTATTATTATTATTATTATAAAGATGCATAAATAGAAATCATTGCTTTACTTCTATTACATGTGAAGAAAAAAATGCATATAATCCATCTAACAGCCTTCAAAATAATCCCCCAAGGCATACACACATTTTTGCCAATGATGAGGAAGGTGCTGAATACCATTATCTGTTTGTGATGTGTCTATGTGCACCATTCATCGTTGAAACACTGTTAAGATGTCTTCCCTGTTTGTAAACTGCTTCACATGCAACAGCGTCTTCAATTATTATTTTGAAGTGCGTTAGCTGTGGGTTACATGAACATTATTGCTTTTCTTCACATGCAATAGAAGTAAAACAATGATTTCTATTTATGGACCTTTCAATGTCCCTTACCCATATCCTCCTGTATCTGGATCCCAGGTTTGTACAACCATTGTGAAGGACATTCCAGTGACTCTCACTTGTATATACTGAATGTTCTTTCTCGCAGCTTGATTAGCTGATAAAAAATAGTTGCCATGACTTATGAAATGACCGTAGTATTTTGAGTATGCCTAGATGTAAAAACGTATCATTGTTTTCCAAGTATTTGTTTTCATCAGACAAACAGAGTTTGTTAATTGAATTTCTTTTAATTGAGCTGAAAACTAGTTAACTAAGATAGTAGAAATAAAGAAGACAGACAAACTTGTACAGAGTCGAGAAGGAATAAATCTAAATTAATTTAAACTCATACATATTTATACATCCTCATTAAATGAAGGAAATTCAAGGGATTCATTCAAGAACCTTGCTTAAGTGATCCTAAACCATCAGTTTGATTATTTTTACAAAATTCACAAGTAATGAAGCTATTGAGATTGTTCTTGTAAAAAATAAAAAATGTATAATTCATTGCCGAACATATTTAGTAGAAACTGAAAACGACCACGGCCAATATACAGGGTGTTACCGAAATGAGTGCAGAATTTTCGTGTGGTGGTAGGGAACATCCATACAAGTATTTTAACACAATGAACCTTGGGTGGGCTCACAGGAAGACTGAGAGTGCACCCTTAGCTGTCTGGGTGAGCAAATTTGAGGAAGGTCCTGCACTCCCAATTACATAGAGAGAGAGAGAGAGGAGAGATCTGAGAGAGAGAGCCAGAGAGAGCGAGAAGACAGACATGAGCGAGAGAGAGAGAGAGAGAAAGATGTGTACGGTTTCCGAAAAGGAAACTCTATGTGTTTAATTACATAAGACCTAAACCAGTGACTTGAACCTACCATTCCTTGGTAATGGCATGTGGGATCATGCCGTCGGAATCAGTGGCCAGAGGTCGAATTTAAATCCATGACGCGGAAAACCCAAGAACATTTTGTTAAACAGATATACATAGGCATATATATATATATATATATATACATCGGATTGGAATCTACAGAAGTCCATTGCCCACTGTGCTCCACATGGACAGAAACCACCTGCTACTGTGACAGGCACTTCACTCTGCTACGCTGAAGGATAGATACTGGGAAGCAAGAGCCAAACTTTCTGCTTTGCTATAATGTTCTATTGTTTTAATTTATTGTATATATTTTTGTTTTCTCATAATTATGGACAATGACTTCTGTCATGTCCCCTGCATTTGTATAAATAAATAAATAAATAAATAAATATATATATATATATATATATATATATATATATATATACGGGCTTCCAATATAAACCCGGACCGGCCTCACGGGGTTTCACCCATCAGGCAGCGCTCTCTCCTCGTCCGCATTTCACTCTGCCAGCCGCTCGTCCTTGAACTAGTCAGTTTACTATCGTTCGACAAGATGAGACGTCAGCTGACATTAGAGCAGCGCATTTATGTGTGTAAATGTTATTATAAATACGAATCAGCTCGTCGCGTTCGCGAGGAATTTATTCGGAACTTCCCTGGACAATTACCTCCTTCCAGATCGACAATCCACGATCTTGTGACTAAGTTTGAGACCACTGGTTCAGTACAAAATAAGAAACACACGCGAAGGCGTACGGTTCTCACCGAAGAAAAATTAGACGAAATTGGCGAAAATTTGGAACGTTCACCACAAAAATCATTACCGAAATTAGCACAACAAGTTGTGATTTCAATATCTTCTGCACATACAGCAACAAAATTGTTAAAACTCAAACCTTACAAGTGTACACGTGTTCATTGTCTAAACCAAGGTGATCCCATAGCACGTGTGCGGGAGGACAACATTTCCAGCATTTTCTATAAGGTAAGAAACAGTTCAAGGACGGGTGGCAGGCAGGGTGAATTGCGGGAGGAAGAGACAGCACTGCGTGCCGGGTGAAACTCTGTGAGGCCGGTCCGGTTTTATATTGGAAGCCAGTTATATATATATATATATATATATATATATGCCACGAAAAGAAAATTAAACCAATATATATGTATGTATGTAGGTGCCCCGCGCCGTAGCAGAGTGGTTAAGACAGGAAGCCTTGGCGCAGAGCTACGGGACTTGCGCTGGTTCGAGTCTCCATGGGGGAAGAAATTTTCTCGTGGTATTTCGGCCAGTATGGGACCGGTGCCCACCCAGCATCGTGAGGCAATTGGGTAGCTACAATAAGTAGCGGCTCCAGGTTGAGGAACCAGCTATAACGGCTGGGGGACTCGACACGCTGACCACATGTCACCCCTACACTGGCTGATTATCATCTACCTCTATGATTGGCACATGTGGTTGTGAGGCCAGCTGGTAGGCTAAGGGCCTTGTAGGCCTGTCGCGCCAGGAGTTTTTTTTTATGTACGTAGGTATGTATGTGTGTGTAAGGCCCTGGGGTCTCCTTCGCGCCATTAAAAGGAGAAGAAATTCGAATAGTTGACGGATTTTTGTGTGGCGATTTTTTTTTTTTGCAAGTGGAATGGATGAATAATATGTAGGAAAGTGGAAGATCTGAGGAGAAAAGACATATTAGCTTTCTGCATCTTCTTTTATATCAAATTACAGGAGACATGCAGCTATTTTCCACTCAACGATTAATTTAATTAGAGGAGAAAGAAAATAAGTCGGGAGTTGAATTGTGGACCCAGAATGGAGCTCAGCTGTCAGAGGGAGAAATAAGATTTATGATTTGCGTCAACGGAAAGTATAACAAACTCGTGCAATCGTTTTGCAGCGCCAGAAGTCCCTCTAATTAACGGCCAAGTTCTAAATCACCAGCTTCCTTCCACAAACAAAATGATTATTAACCGAAAAGCAATATGCCTGCCACAATACTCACCAGCCAACAATGCTACTGATAGCAGCAACTGTTTCGGATAGTCATTGTTTCAGAATGTTATGATTGTGTCTAACTAACTCACTGGCACTATCGAACCCGTAGCTTCATGGCCGCGCGGACATAAGCTCTCCATACATCCCTATCCTGAGCTAATGCTTTCCAATCATTCCCTGTATAATCTACTTCCCTCAAATCATAGTTAATGTTGTTCTCCCACCTCATTCTTGGTCTACCAACTGGCGTTTTCCCTCTGAATTTCCTACAAGAAGCTTCCATGGACCTCTTTCATTCCCCATACGCGCAACATGTCCTGCCCATCGCAGTCTACGAGACTTAACTGTTCTTATTATATCTGGCTTCCTATAAAGACCATGTAGTTCATTGTTATGTAGTCTTCTCCATTCACCTGCCTGTTCATCTCTCTTTGGTCCAAAAATTTTCCTAAGAACTTTATTCTCAAATACTTGTAATCTCCTTTCCTCCCTTAAAGTAAGAGTCCATGTTTCGCACCCATATAATATAACTGGTAGAATAATAGTTTTATATATTTTCAGCTTAACGTTTTTTTGAAAGGAGTTGGGACATCAAAAGTCTCTGCAATGCATAATAGCACGCATTCCCAGAATTGAGCCTATGTTTAATTTCTTTGTGCATCTCATTCCTATTTGTGATTATTGTTCCTAGGTGCTTCCATTCCTCACTTTAATTTCTCATTCGTGCGACATGTCCTTCCCATCGCAGTCTACGAAACTTAAAATCTGATTTCAAACAAATATCATGTAGCTCATTGTAATGTAGTCTTCTCTCTACATGAGGAGTTACGTTACCTCGGTGATGTCCATCGATAGTAATTCTGCCCGAAGGCAGGTCCTTCACTGCAACCGTAGCATTTTCATGCTATGCTTGCAGCTTTACTAGGGAATTGTAGGTGTGATAGCTTCCCGTTGCTTTCCTCACCAGTGAAGGATGATGATGATGATGATGATGACCATATGATTTCGGGGACGGTTTGGGCCTTAAAGGTTTCCTGACATATGTCTTCCATGAGGAAAACCTCCGATAAAAACCTCACCCATAAAAACTGTACCGACCGGGATCGAACGCGGACCCGTTGCGTGACAAGGCAGCACTTTACTTCGAGATCACAGCGATGGACTCTCGGCGATATGATGGATGATAAATGATAATGAAGCGCCAGGAGAGTTCTTAACCTAAACTTAATCTAAATTCCAGACCATGGATAATCACAGAAGTAATTTAAGGAAAATGTATTATGGTTTAACCGGGAATCGAACCCGGGACTTCATGAATTGTAGTCAAAAATGCTGACCACTAGCCCATGTTCTAAAATGTTATATCATTACAGCTTTATATCAGCTGTATAAAACTCATTTATTGTTGATACATTTGTAAAAATTCAATATTAAAAACCAGGAGAACCACCCAAAATAGAAATAAAAAAAGGCCATATCATTGTAGCTTTATATCAGCTGTCAAAAACTCATTTATTGTTGATACATTTGTAAAAATTCAATATTAAAAACCAGGAGAACCACCCAAAATAGAAATAAAAAAAAAGGCACGTAGTCTATGAAACAAAATAGTTAAGGACCTCTAACTGCTTATGCCATGGAACTGCCTACAAAAATAACACTGGTCAACATGATTTTTGTCTCATGAGTATCAATACTTGTACTTAATGCAGTTTTTTTTACGTGTTTTCAAATTTGTATTCGGAATTTCTCCATCACCCACAGTTTTTTATTTCAATTTCATTTAATGGATTTAAATAATTATTTTTTTAATAAACGTTTTTTCTACCATTTGTCCTTTGTAAAATAAAACCAAATTAGCTAACTCAGGAGATTTCAGCTACGGAAAAGAGATATCAAGGCAAACGGAATCCTAATATGCTGGCCGATTATTGTTGGACCATCAAGAGGGATGATGCTCCACAGGCGAAATATAGCAGAAAATCGTCATTTCTTACTTTCTAGGTGAGTCCGAATGTTCGAATATTATGTAGTTACGAATACAGAAAATATTAAAATGTTTGAAATTATAAATTCCTGTCTCTCGGAAACCTTGCGTGATGGAGAAAACCCGATATCATATTTGAATTCAGGAGAAAAAATACTATCAGAATCACATATTTTTCTTTCTGAGACAAAAAAAAAGTTTCTTTTTTGTTGCTCAGTGTAATTTTATGAAGAGAAAAGATTGTTTGATGTTTCGGAGCTGCTCTATACCATGTTAATAATAAGCACATTTTTAACTCTACAAACTAAAAGAAAATTAGCGTTTTAAAATATTAAACAGAATAAACTTTTTAATGAATAAAGTAGGGAAATTCTTATATCTCAGTTTACACACAATAAAGTAAGGTTAGAGTTTGTTTAACTCGATCTGATAACCAAGTTTTTCAAGAAACACCTACAAAGTCCTAACTTTTTTTTTAATTTTCAGTAATTCATATGGCTATTTAGCTCATGCCCTAAATGGCAGTCAATGATCAATCATATTTCAATCAATTTTTATTTACAACCAATCACAGTCTTTTTCACCTCGATTTTATCACTTTCATTTTTATCGCTTTCGTTGTATTAACTGGCTCCCAGATTGTATATATATATATAGTGCATGAATGTAACCAGATTCTGCTTGCGAGATATAATATAAAAACATTCATGGCAATTGATTATACCATAAAAAAAAGAAACCACGTTTGCACATTCTTAAACGTATTATTTTCCAGGAATTAACGTTGCAGAAAAATATAATTGACATATTTACATCATAGGTCCCGCACCGTAGACAAGTGGTTAAGGCAGAAAGCCTTGGCGCAGAGCTACGGGACTTGCGCTGGTTCGAGTCTTCATGGGAGAAGACTTTTCTCATGGTATTTCGGCCAGTATGGGACCGGTGCCCACCCAGCATCGTAAGGCATTTGGGTAGCTACAATAAGTAGCGGCTCCAGGTTGAGAAAACCTGCCTATTACGGCTGGGGGACTCGACATGCTAACCACATGTCACCCCTACACTGGCTGTTGATCATCTACCTCTGTGATTGACACATGTGGATGTGAAGGGCCAGCAGCCGGATGGTAGGCTAAGGGCCATCTAGGCCTGTCGCGGCAGGAGAGTTAGGAGATCAGACATTAATTAATAACCTGTAATGATGTGTTTAATTTTTTCTCCACTAGGGTGCATACTTAAAATAATGCGATTCTATTTGGCAATAAATATGATCTGGTTGCAGTGATGAACAAATGAAACATAAAAACATTTTCTCATTTGTTTTCAAACATAGCCGTTTACATTAAATATATAAATATTTTAAAATAAGTAAATTTAAATAATGATTTGTGAGTAAACAATTAATTTTATTCGTTAAATAGCCCTAATAAATGCCACTCTTGATTTCCAAATTCTCTAGATAAATTCGGAAGTCACTCGTGGCATTACTTATAAATTGTTTAACCATGTAGAAGTGTTATGATGATCTTGAATAAGAACTTTAAGCCTCAAGACCACGGCCTACAGCCCGGAAATCTTCTGCAAAATAACTCCGGCCGTGAAAGCCTAAGTCAATAGAGTGGCAAGTGTGCCCGTTGAAAATATTCCGTCGCACAGGAAATGCGGAAAATAAGCGAATTCCTCAGCTAGTCGAATTTATGATCTCATTTTGCTTGTGTACAGAATAAGCTATGTATTTGTTTTGTTAAATTGGAGGAGCTAAATTTATGATGTCAGCTTATTTATACAGCTAATACAAGGCGTACACCTAAATAAAATTAATACGATACTCAAATTTTTGCTTCAGGTGAACTCCTACACCTAAAGGTATTAGGACATAATATATAGCACAAAAACCGTCTCCATGAAAACGTACATATATGTGCCAAATTTTAAAGGAAGCAGTGAAGAACTTTCAGATATTTAAGATTTTCAATAAACGAAATCATAACACTGGTCAACATGATTTTTAGTCTATGGAGTACCAATAGTTGACCTTAATGCAGTTTTTATCGTGTTTTCAAATATGTATTTGGAATTTCTCCATAACCCACAATGTTTTTTATTTCAATTTCAATTAATGGATTTAAATAATTATTTTTTAATAAAAGTAGATTTCTTCTCGGAAAATCTTGGCGCAATGAGCGATGAGCACGGGGAACACTTTCATCAGAAGATTTCAGCTATGGAAAAGAGATATCAAGGCAAATGGAATCCTAATATGCTGGCCGATTATTGTTGGACCATCAAGAGGGATGCTCCACAGGCGAAATATAGCAGAAAATCATCATTTCTTACTTTCTAGGTGAGTCCGAATGTTTGAATATTGTGTAGTTACGAATGTAGAAAATATTAAAGTGTTTGAAATTATAAATGCCTGTCTCTCGGAAACTTTGCGTGATGGAGAAAAACCGATATCATATTTTAATTCAGGAGAAAAAATACTATCAGAATCACATATTTTTCTTTCTGAGACAAAAAAGTTTCCTTTTTGTTGCTCAGTGTAATAATAATAATAATAATAATAATAATAATAATAATAATAATAATAATAATAATAATAATAATAAAGTATTGGAGCGTTACATTGTGGTTGTTATTTACTTCTTATGTTGGAATCAACAGAGAACACAGAATCTTGATTGTTACTACTCTTTGCCTTACACCAGGTCTCCACAGAGTTGGCATGCATCGAGCTTCTCTGGGAATGGAATGAAAAATTCTTTCCTTTATAGAAGCTCCTTTCGACCTCACAGGAAATCCCTTGATATCGAGCTTTCGACAAATCTGAGAAAAAGTGTACCTTATAGCTTCCTATGCCTTGTTCCTACAGAGTTCAAACACCATTTGCTATTTTTAGCATACACATTTTCTGCAATCAGAGCCTTTTTCCATACAACGATTTTAGTGAACTCTAGAGCAAATTACAGTCTACAAATGAATATACCCGAACGTTTTTGTCTCGTACACCATGTGTCATTTTTTACACAATACACAGATTACAAGGAAAGAACACAATATATTAAAATAATAATAATAATAATAATAATAATAATAATAATAATAATAATAATAATAATAATAATAATCGTCATCAACATCATCCGGTATCATGGCAGCTGCCCCCGTCTTCCGGAAACCAAACGCCATTCCTCTCTGCCCATCCATTGATCTTCCTGCATTCCTCTGATATTCATAGCTGCTTGTGCCCCTTCTATCCAAGTCTTCTTCGGTCTTCCTCTCTTCCTCCTTTCCATTGGGATCCATTCCATAACAATTTTAGGCAATCTTTGTTCTGGCATTCTTTTGACATGGCCACACCACTGTAATCTTTTCTTTTCTATAATGTCTATGATGTCTGGCTCCTCGTATACACCCACAATTTCCATTATTTCGTATTCTATCCATTCTAGATTTTCCAGCTGATCTTCTTAAAACATCCATTTCTGTACTTAAAATTCTTTTGATTTCCCTGGTAGGAATTTGCCAGACTTCAGCACCATATGTTAAAATGCTTTGAATTGTGGTTTGATACATTTGTAATTTTCTATTTTTTGTAATAGGAAACATAATCGAAATTGATATAAATACTGTAAAAAAGGAAATCATGAGAATGAAAAATGGTAGTAATGCTGGACAGGAAATATTGCTATAGAATTGATTAAAAGTGCCAGTCAGAAGTTACTGGAAATGATCACTGTACTGTTTAATAAAATAATAAATGGCGAAGAAGTGCCAGAGGAGTGGAAAGTCGCTATTATAACATCGATACATAAGAAGGGAGACACGAGAAAGTGTGAAAATTATAGAGGCATATCAGTAACGAATAATAATAATAATATAATAATAATAATAATAATAATAATAATAATAATAATAATAATGATAATAATATATAGATAGATCATCGGTTGAATAATATATTTGCCATAGTCCGATTTCTAATAGCCAATTTTGTCGGTCCAACCATCTCCTGATTGTAGATGTTTCTCCTTCATGTACAAATATATTCCCTGACTCCAGGGGGTTTTAGGTCTTCCTCTGCCTCGTCTTCCCTCAGGTTTCCATTCCAAAACACATTTTGGCAGCCGATCCTCTTTCATTCGCTGGACATGTCCGTACCATCCTGGTTGAGTGGTAGACAAGGCCTTAAGGCCTTAACTCTGCCAGGTAAAATAAAGCTATTATTATTATTATTATTATTATTATTATTATTATTATTACCATCTTATTCGCTGAGTTTTAATATAATCTAAAATAGTGTCTTTAATCATCATTTTCTCCCTTATAACTGAGTTTCTATTCTATTCTCTTCCTCAAATTCTTGCTGCCCTTCGTAGAAAATCCATTACCATTGCCAAAAGATACTTTTTGTTTTTGTTGTTAATGTCCAAAGTTCTGCTCCATAAGTAATGATGTTTTCAACAATTGTATGATAATATTAATTTTATTTTTATTACTTATATTTTTATTCCACAATATTCCATTGAGGCAAGCAATTGCAAATTTTCTTTCATTATTTCTATTTCTTATTTGCTCTTCTTTTTTTTTAACAACTGACTTTTTTTTTCTTTCTCGTTTTTCTTTCGTTTACACTGTTATTCCTTTTTGTTTTACCTTTGTTAACCTTTTTATCTTATTCACACATACAAACACAAGACAGGACACACACCCAGACCCAAGGTGGAGAATCAAAATCCCCTACCCTGCCGGGAATCGAAACCGGGTCGCCGGAGTGGAAGGTAGGAACTTTACCGACTACGCCACGGCAACGGACTCTTCAAAACTACCATTTGTGTTCATTTTATTTCCTAAATATGTGATCTTTCTAGAAGATTTTATTGTTTATCCAGTATCCAAACAATAATAATAATAATAATAATAATAATAATAATAATAATAATAATAATAATAATAATAATAATAATAATAATAAAATGTAACTTGATTAAATGATTGGCTTGATAATGAAATTGTAAAATATAAAATATTAATAATAAAAACATACCTAGAACATGGTTATGTATTGTCTAAGGAAATATTCAGTGAGTTTTTTTAAAACTATTTTTGAGTGGACAGTCCTTAATATAAGAGGGAAGGGAATTCCAGAGTCGGGTAGCTGAAATAAGGTAGGAAGACAAGGGTATCTATTCAAACCGTTATCTACACAGTCCCCTCTACAAGCCCTAGAAGTTTGTAATGTGAATTTCAGAACACCCTGTCTACGTTTTTACAAAACTCAAATTTTCATCTTTTTTTTTTCAAATATTTAACCCTTAAATTGGCAAAACACTGGACTGGACTGGACTGGATAAGGCGAAGTCTAGCTTCACCCAGTGTGCTGCGTATGTTAGAACCCACTAGGGCTCTTTGGCAGCTAAGTTAATAGTGGCTATCATTACGGGGTTGTAGTTCACTTAACCCGAGCCTATTTGGCGGCGCTAGCGTTTGTGTGCAAATGGTGATGAAATTTGGACAGAGATAGGGATGTGATGACCTGAAGCAGGACATCAGAAACCACATTGCTTTCAAGCCGAGAGTCGGAAATCCAGCATTGTGGAATGAGCACGCTACTCCAGGTGAGAGCACATCGCCAAATCTCTGGCTGGATTTAATGAGGAGTAAATCGGATGAATATGTTTCTATGTACAGCACGCCACTGGGGCAAGCGTCCAATACTGCGTACCATAAAATTTGTATGCAAAGATGTAAATTTGTGCATCTTGCTTACATTTTCAGTTATCATGGCATCAATATGGGGAAGCTGCGCTACGTTGTGTAGGTCTGTCATCCTTGTGAAACGCGGTGCTTGAAAAATTATTTTCGAACACTTATTCTGTATAATTTGTATTCTTCGTTTATGCTGTTTTGCGAGGATGCTCCAGGCCTGGCAAAACACAAATTTCCTCTGTTAGTTATTTGAATGTGGCGGACCGCAGTGAAAACGGAATCTTGTGTAACTGCTATTATTAGGTATATTGTATAATTAGACACACATTTACGTGGATTCGTTTTTGTTCGTTTTCTTCTGATTTATTTAAAATATTAAATTAATTGAACCATCTGATGTATCCAAACGGATACATTACGAATGGATTAAACCCTGAAAAATTCGCATTTAACCTCAAATAGTTTCTGAGAAAATGGATCTCAAAGTTTTACATTTTAACATTGTGTGGACAGGGTTTTTAATCTCCCCTTAATATAAATAGCAAACTGCGAGAGAAAGAGAGACACATAATGTGCATCTGTTGGTACCGCAGGAAGTTTTAATACGCATTCACAGGCTGCACCATGTAAATGATAGCCGACACCTGCGTGGAACTGCATTGCATTTCTGTTCATTCACAATATCCGAGCACCGAAACAACGCCACTTTGTCTAGTACTCTGCGAGGAGCACATTTCCTTGTGGGCTTCATGCCAGTTTCTCCCCGACCTACATACACTTCCAGAATTTACCACCAATTCTTATATTTCCTTCTGGCGGGAAGGCAAAGGTCAAAACATTCAACTATACAATTATTTCATAAGATACCTTCAATCTTTTAACATATTCTTCTTCTTCTTCCTTCCAAGTATTAGGCCAAGGCCTGTTACGATCCTATAGAAAATTTTCCCTCCGGCGTTTGAGGGAAATTCTCGTATAAGACTTGAAAGCATAATAATAGTCCCTTCGATTGGTTGCTGGCCAAAGGAAGGCAAGACCAGTGATGGGGCTGCCATCTTATAGCCTCTGGTCAGGCTTTTCTGGAGAAGAAAAGAAAATAAAGGAAAGAAGAAATGGAAGAAAGGAAAGACTCCCTAGCCCTCAGATGCCCTAATAGCGTCGGTGTCGGAAAAAAACAAGAGTTAACCAAGAGAGGTTAGATAGTAAAGTTAAAAGAGTGCAAAACACAAGTAAGTGGAAGAAATGTTTTGCACAGCTTGGGCACCTTGTGGTCGCCATCCACATATCCCCTGGATGAGGACCCCTGATGGGTTTTTAATATGCCAATAGAAAGCAAAATCCGCATATGCAAAACGATACTACTACCAGTTATCTAATATGGAGCAGAAACTAGGGCTGATACAACAAAAACTAAACAAATAATAAGCACATGTGAAATGAAGATCTTAACTATTCAGGAGAAAACATTATTTGATAAAATACACAACACAGAAATTAGGGACAAATGTCAAATTCAAGACATAACCAAATGATTATAGAAAGACGTAAATATTGCAAAGATCATATAGAAAGAATGGAAGGCAACAGACTTGCAAAAAAAAGAGCTAAAGAAGATGGATCAATGGACGGGAGAAGAGCAAGAGGAAGACCAGAGAAGAGATGGATAGACAGTGGATACTGTATCCAATACGTCTTCCTCCGAGGAGTGATTTGGGAAATAAACAGGATGAAAATCCTACAAATTATGATTAATAAGAAGAAGAGGTAAGGCAGAGGTCAAAATATTGAACTATAAAATTATTTCATAAGAATAATTCAAGCTTTCAACAAATTCATTTTATTTCTGTGATTATATTTACTATGCTGATAATAGATCATCGGTTGATTAATGTCTTTGACATCGTCCGATTCCTAATAGCCAATTGTGTCGGTCCATCCAATCTCCTGGTTGTAGATGTTTCTCCTTCATGAATAAATATATTCCCTGACTACAGGAAGTTTTAGGTCTTCCTCTGCCTCATCTTCCCTCAGATTTCCATTCCAAAACAGATTTTGGTAGCCGATCCTTTTCCATTCGCTGGTCATGCCTTACCATCTTAATTGCTGAGTTTTAATATAATCTAAAATAGTGTCTTCAAATCTTCATTTTCTCCCTTATAACTCAGTTTCAAATTTGTTCTCTTCTTGAAATTCTTGCTGCCCTTCGTATAAAATTAATTAATTTTGCCAAAATACATTTGTTTGTTTTTGTTGTTAATGGCCAAATGTCTGCTCCATAAGTAATGATGCTTTTAACAATTGTATGATATATATGTATATATATATTAATTTCATTTGTATTAGGCCTACTTATATTTTTATCCAACCATATACCATTGAGGCATGCAATTTCAATTTTTTATTTATTATTTCTATTTTTTTACCATTTACTATGCTGATGATGTAGTATTTTTAGGCGATAGTGAGGATATATTAAGGGCCAGCACGCACACTCTATTGAGTAACACTAAGAAATCGGGGCTGGAAGTAAACGTCAATACACTAAATATAGGCTATATTCTAACATAGAAATATATTATATAATGGAAATGGAGAGTTAATGACAAATGAGAGAAATTCTGAAGAAGTGGCTGAGTTCAAATGCCAAGGAACAATAGGAAAGAGATGAACAAAAAAATTAAACATATTCTTATACTGGAAGTAATGCTATTATGCATGCCGGGACTCTTGTCGTCTTTCGTTCTGTCAAAAATGTTAAACTGAGAATATATGATACTGTTATTCTTCCAGTTACATTATATGGATGCAAAACATGCACACTTACTTTAAGGGAGCAGAAAAGATTACGAGTATTTAAGAATGAAGTTCTTAGGAAAAATTTGGGCCAAATAGAGATGAACAGACATGCGAATAGAGACTCACACTAATTTTTATATATGAAGAGTAATAAGTTATGAGGCTATATAATCATTTTGCCCACCGCTGTGGTCTCGAGGTAGCGTGCTGCCTTGTCACGCATCGGGCCCGGGTTCGATCCCCGGTCGGGTCAGTTTTTCTGGGTGAGGTTTTTATCGGTTTTTTCTCACCTGTAAGACAAATGTCAGGAAAATGTTAAGGCCCAAACGGTCCCCGAAATCATATGGCCATCATCATCATCATCATCATCATCCTTATTATCACCATCATCATCATCATCCTTCACCGGTTTGGAAAGCAACGGGAAGCTACCACACCTACAATTCCCTAGTAAAGCTGCAAGCATAGCATGAAAATGCTATGATTGCAGTGTAGGACCTGCATTTGGGCAGAATTACTATGGATGGATGGATAATCATTTTAGGACAAATATAATGTTTGTTATTCACGTAAGGAATATATTCTTTGTAGGTTTTAACGCTAAAAAATGTAAAATATCACTTTAGAGCAGATGTTTTTATAATAAAAATATATTAATAAAATATGCAGTACCAATAAAATCGTGTCAATGTTAAAAAACGGTTTTCAGCAAAATACCCAAACCAAACACATCAAAAGCATCGATTTATTATTAATGTTTGATACGAGAGATGCTTCATCAATACCAATGATATTGTAGAAATTGCATCACGGGTGCGCGCCTGTCTATTAACACAATAGCAGTTAAACAGATTAGTAGCCAATGGATTGGATAAATCAAGCGAAGAAAACTCTAAAGTCGACCAGTAATCTGTACTTTAAAATTTATTTATTTATTTAACAAGTTTCACAGGATCAAACTAAACAACCCACTATACGATATCGTCAGGAAGAAGCTTTAGTCACGACAAAGCCACATTAGGACCAGCAGCATCAACCATCTTATTAGATATTGTAGCGAAGAAAGGACCTGCTGAAGATGGAACGGATGTTCTGAAAGGTTTACAGGCATAAAGAATACATATTTTATAAATTGAGGACGTCGGATCTTACCTAAGAAGGTATATTTTTAACTTATTTTATTTTATGAAGTTTCACAGGGTTTTACAACATCTTTCTGCGCCCAATCAATCTACTGTCATTATTCCCCACATCTCTCTGTCATTCCAATCTCCGTCGTCCAATCCTCTTTCCCTCATGGTACTCAAAAAACCATCAATCCACGTTATTTTCGGCCATCCTCTTCTTCTAAAAAGTGGCACCCATTCTAGTATTCTTTTTTAGGGAATCTGTCTTCTGCCATTCTTTTTACATGCCATACCATTTTATTTTTTATGAAATCCATAATTGAAGTTTGGAACTTTAATCTTTTGTTTAATTACACTATTTCTTATTTTATCTCTTTTAGATTAGATATATTTTTATTAATGCAACTTCCCTAATTAGAGGATTGCCTCAAGGACAAAGTGATACAGATAATTCATTTTTGGAATTGACTAAATACATTTTGTAAATACATTTAAAAAAATTCAAATTGTAGGCCTAATTGAAGTATTCATACTATAAAGTAGAAATATTGTAAATATAATTTCTTAAAATTGAAATTGATCCTCTAATGGCAGCGATGGCAATTTTGGAAAGATACACCCTGTCCAAATCTAAGGAATTCCAAAATTTGGCTATGAATCCTGGTATAGTACCTCTTGCCCCGATCATCAATCCTGTGACAGTTATACTATCTAGTTGGTATTTATCTTTGTAATAGTCAACTGTTGGCTCATATATGGCTTTCTTTTCACAGTCAACTTCGTCAGGTTAAATTACATTTGAAAGCCTCCAAAAATCCATTTCTGCAGAATTTAATTTACTTACTGTTCTAGATTTAATTCCCATGATTCTGTACCGTATGTAATTATACTCATCACTGAATTATAAATGATTGTTTTTTTAGAACTTATATTGCTAACCCATAAAACACCATTTAATTTCGAAATTGCAGATTTGCTCTTATTTATTTTCAGCATAATGACTTTCATCTGCACTAATTTTTGTTTCAGAAGTGTAAGTAGTTATGATTAGAGCTAGGATTGTTATGTACTAAAAGTTATTGCAACGTAGTATAGTGAGAAATTAGACTTATGGCTAACTTTTGTTTTTTGTTCCACATACAAACAGTTGAATAGTATAATGAAAAGTTAGACTTCTGACTGTCTTTTGTCTTGGTTTCACACACAAACAGTTGAATATTATATATATTAAATATTATATTAATGAGAAGTTAGACTTCTGGCTGTCTTTTGTCTTGGTTTCACAAACAAACAGTTGAATAATGTAATGAAAAGTTAGACTTCTGGCTGTCTTTTGTTTTGGTTTCACATACAAACAGTTGAATAATATAATGAGAAGTTAGACTTCTGGCTGTCTTTTGTCTTGGTTTCACAAACAAACAGTTGAATAATTTAATGAAAAGTTAGACTTCTGGCTGTCTTTTGTTTTGGTTTCACATACAAACAGTTGAATAATATAATGAGAAGTTAGACTTCTGACTGTCTTTTTTCTTGGTTTCACACACAAACAATTGAAAAATATATACTATCTGTATTACAATCTTATATTTTATTACATAAATATCCAGCTCTAGTTATGATTTATAAAGACTTAGTATCGAAAACAAAATATGTCACTTTGCAGATTCGTAAATCATATATAAAAATGTTTTGGCGAGACAAAACCGATTTTGAATAGAGAACACAGTTTTCTAAGTCCATTTCCAGCGATAATTGAAATCGGTCATCAAGTTAAATTAGCAAAGTAAAAAGATGTTTAAGGAGTTATTCGAAAAACATTTTATTTTCCTTGTTTGACAGTTATGCATTAACAATCTAAGAGCAAGAACATTTGGCGCGTAGCTGCATGGTGCAAAATTTAGATTAGTATTTATGAATATCTGGTTTCATAGCCGTTTGTTGCAAAATATAGAATCTCTGATAGGACTAAAGGCGTTTATATTTTTCTTTAATACTAAGGCTATACTTAAACTTTTGACGCTAAAATTGTGCGTATACTTATATGATGAGCCAGTGTAACAGATGGAATCGAAATCTCACGTTTAAAAAATTGGCGCCTAGCCGGTTCATGCATAACTTTATCCGATTATTCTTTTATAATTGTAATAAGAATTTTGGATAATTTTGTAGAGTATTAATTAAAGAGCTCATTGTTTTATTAATTGACAATTTTTAACATTATAATCAAAACCTTCCAAGTCCAATGTAAATCAAGTAAAAATTTACCAAGCCCAGGAAAGCAGAACAAAAGTGTCAAATAGGTTTTTAATTGCTTCATACTGGATAATGCATAGCACACTGATTTCAAAAACATTGTCCCTACATCTTCTATCACATTCTACTATCGACCTATACCATCAGAATTTCTCAAACTTTTCGGATTGTAGCCAGAATCAGTTCTTTGCATTTTTTCACAAACCCTCATGTGACAGATTTGGAAGGTTCTGAAACCCAATACCTCGAATAATGCTATACTTTGGGTATATTTTCACACCCACTGATGTTTTATACATCCTAATTATGCACTTTTCTCATATCTTACGTAGGCCAATATTATTTTTCTTCTACACTTTAAAACTTGTCTATAATGACAGCCATAAATTATATTTATAACTATTAAGGTTAGGCTGTAGCACTACAAATAGAAACACTTTATAAAAATCTACTGTATCAAAAATTGTAAAACAATCAGTCACCACCAACATTTTCCTTTTAATTTATTTTCTAATATGTAATTAATTTATCTAATTTGTAACTCACGTAACAAAGTAGATAAATTTTAATTCTACAAATCGATTTTGGGTTCATGTAAAGATTCGAAAAAAGTTAACCCCCCAAAAAAGTATGCTATGAAACATAATGTTCCAAAAATAAAAATGTGATAAAGAATAATAAAACAATCCGGTATTAAATTATAATTAATGCTTTCAGGAGCAAGTAGTAGATGTCCCATCCTTCTACTATCGATAGATTTCCGACAAATCATCCACTTTTATATATTCTTCACTACTTTTATATTCCTACGATACAAGAGAGAGAGGTTGCATTTTTGTCACTCTGTGAACAACTGAAAATTGAATAGATTTTTTAAAAATCATTGTTTTACATGTTTACATTTTCAATTGTATTTCTAACCGTTAAGGTAAGGTTTGTAGCACTGTATAAATAGAACGTATTAAAAATCTACTGTATCATAAATGATAAAACAATCAACCTTCATCAACATTTTCCCCTGAGTTTAATATGTTGTAATGTAATTGAAGGGCTTAGGGCAATAAATAACATGATAAGCCACTCATTGTTCTTTCTGAGATATAAGGATTTAAAGGGTATAAATGAGTGAAATTTGAGTGAAAATGAAGCAAAATATACTTTTTTTTTGTTTTATCTCTCATAAAATTATCCTAAGCTTCCTGTTCAAGAACATATATAACATATTGCTATTTCGCCATTATTAAAGCCCCAGCGGTCATTTTTAAACTCCCCAGAACTAGTGACAAAAATGATACCAATGTATCAAAGATTGGCAGCAGGTGTATTATTGGAGAGATGCATAAAAGAAAAAACCGAAAAGCTAATGAGAGTGTCCGCCATAGAGTTTGGCATAAATGCCCAAAATAAATATTTGTTTCAAAACAGAAATTGGAATTGTGTGTTATTTAAGCAGTCAGAAGCATGAAAAACTTTATAGCCTTTTTTCTCAAAATGCATTTTTCAAGCGCATATCCATTTAAAAAAGTTCCTTGCACTGCAGTTTTTCCCCTATTAAATTGAAATTTCCCATACTTGTCTGTAAGAGTACAAATAATCAAACTGGCGCTGGATTTTAATCATACTCAAAATGCTCATGAGTTATGAGATATCTCAGTTTCCTTGTGGAATGTAGGCTTTCACGGCCGGTAATCATAATGTCAAAAGATTCCTGGCTATGTGGCCATGGTCTGTAACTGGTATTTCTTCCAGACGTTTCTCCCTCAACTGCGGAGGTGATCTAGGTGATGTTATCTTGTCGTAGACTCGGCTAGTAGCGGAGCAGCCGAGTCTACTGCGAGATAACATCAACTAGAAGCACTCGCCACTGAAGATGCCCTCCGCAGTTGAGGGAGAAACGTCTGGAAGAAATACCAGCTATAGACCACGGCCACATTGCCCGGAATCTTTTAACATTATCTCAGTTTCCGTTAGCATAAAAAAATTAATTTAAAAACTAATTTTTTACTCAAAAGTATTAACAGTACAGAAAAATCCAATGCAATTTTTGAAACAGCGAGTACAATGAATATCCAGAGCAAATATTGGAACGAAATTGTGAAAACTGCACTGCAAGGAACTTTTATGATTAATTAAAGTAAAAAACAGAAAAACAATTTCAAATTGAGAACTAATAGACCAAATCACTTGAAATGTAGTACATACGTTATTTGTACTGGTATACAATTGTGATAAAAATTTCAAAGAAATATCTTTATTAGTTTCAGAGTTTCAAAATTCACTCATGGGTTATGTTTAAAAAAAATATTTATACTAATTGTACAGTATTGTTGTTAATACATTGTGTGTCTATATGTTTTAACTCAGCACTGGTGCACTTACAAATGATTTTATGCATACTTCAATAAATGTATTTGCTATCATTGTAATAAATTACATTTCTTAACAGAATATGACTTACATGTTACTGCCCTAAGCCCTTCAATTATTTTTTTACTTAATAACTCAAGTGAAAAAACAAAATTGTAACTCTAAAAGTCCAGTTTTGGGTTCCCATAAAGACCCAAAAAAATTGAGTCCCACAAAATAGTTTGCAACTTAACCCATTCGCCTCAAAATACGAGGTAACTCGTCGGCTGTTAAATGGCCTTCAACTCAGAAGACGAGGTACACTCGCTTAACTCTGCTGTTATATATTTTGCAATACTTTGTACATCCCTTGGCAGGGCAATCTTTTGTTAACATTTCTGAATAGTAGAGGAGTGTGTTTTGGCATTCAATCTTATTGTGATCTTAAGTACCGTTATCTTTTGTTTGTTTTCAATGTCTGAAAATAGACAAAATTTTCGCTAACTTAAATCCGATTTCTGGGGAAATGCATTGAGAATTTAAACCAGAAGCGAATGGGTTAATACTACTTTTACTAAAAATCCATTAAACACGAAAATATAATTCGAGTTGGTTATTTTCAAAACGTTTCTTTTCCACCATTTACAAAAAACGTTTTTTTTTTTGTTGTGTCTTCATTCTTCTTAGTTCACTCTATGTAACATTTTCATCTTTTGGCTCCAAAAACAAACTTTATATCACCGCAAACTAATGTTACAGGTGGCTATTTTAATGAAACAGAGTTTCGTGTACAGGAAAATAGCTTTAAATTTACTTCCCACAAAATTATGAAAATGCACTAGAGACGTTTTGAAAATAAACTAAGAGTAAAGAGAATAATCTTCATTTCAGCATTAGCAACATAGAAAATGCGGGATGGAAGAAATATAAGTGCGGATATTTTAAGTATGTGTTCCTTGTAATAAATGCAATCAAATCTCCTTATAAATTTTGAGCAGCAAATGTGCTGTTTTCTAAAAAAAAAAATAGTTTGATACAAACATTTACTGGTGCAATACTTTATAATGATGGCGAGTATTCGTTTACGTTTCACACAGTACATAGGAGACGTGAAATGAAACAAATTTTCCTTTAGTATTTTTTCAATAAAATATATAATACGCTACCACTATTTTGCTATTTTCTCCTTGTGAAATATCAACTAAAACGTTTATTTAATTAAAGTTTTTTTGAATTTAATTTGTGATAAAACAGACCCTGAAAACCAAAATGACCACAGGAAAAACTTGCTCCATTTCACATCACCTATGTATTGTGTGAAACTCATACCAATACTGGCCTTCATTTTAAAGTAATGCAATAATAAACGTCTGTACGATTTTTTTTCTGAGAAAACTGAAAATTTGTGGCCCAAAATGTTTAAGACATTTTGATTATATTTTTACCACAAAGAATTCATACTTAACTTCTGCACACTTATATTGCTTCCACTCTGTGTAACGTTTCATAATATAAAAAAGGGCATTTCACTGCAATAAAAACAAATAATGCAAATATATAACACTTTGCTTTTATGATCCTGTAATTGTCACCGGCAAGAAAAATCAAGTACGCAAAAATCGTCTGATCTTTACCTTTTTTATATATCATATTAATGTGTAAGTTGATATGCACTTTATAATCTAGGTATATCAGTGAAATCTGAAAACTTGCTACCCTAATATGTGAATATAATAATTCCCATATATTATTTCTATTGAAGGTAATAAAAATGCTTCTGAGGAGTACATTATATATACTAGCGTGCTTTATCACTCTTGTCAAATATCTAATAATAAATGTTCACTTTTGTATCACAATTCAAGGGAGCTCGTGTAAAGGGTGTTACGTCAAATTAACTCAGTTTTCAGGAGAACAAAAACGAATTGAACCAGTGTCAAAAATTACACTGTCGACAAGGTTTTCTTCACAAGAAATCTGATTAGTGAATCTAGTGTATTTTTTCATACTAAATTCAGATATGTAGTCAGAATTTTTTTCCATCAGGCACAGTTTTTTTGTGACAGATACTTTTTTAAAATTGATTTTAGCATTCTCTTCTAACGGACTTCTTTCCGGAAAATCTTGGGGCTGTCTCTGATGAGCACGGTGAGCGTTTTCACAATGGAAGAGGTACCAAGGCAAGTGGAGTTCCAATATGCTGGCTGACTACTGTTGGACCAAGAAGAGGGATGCTCCACATGCAAAATATGCCCGAAAATCACTATCTACCACTTTCTGGTAAGTCAGAATGAGTTTGAGTTAGATAGAGTTTATTAAAAATTATAAAAAAATGTAAATGAATATCATAGGAAACTCTTGCCTGATAGGAAAAAAACTGAAATTATATTTAAATTCAGGATGAAAAATACTTCTAAAACCTCATACTTTTATTCTTGTGACAGAAAAAAGTTCATTTTTGTCGACCAGTGTTATCAAGCACTGTAACATCCTATTTAAAGCAGATACCCCTTTTTACACAAAAAACACCTAATCTTTTAGAGTGAAGTCTGAAATTGACTCCAATGGAATAAGAACTGGTTTAAGGGAATATAGCATTAAATGAACTTATTTTTTTAATTTCACACATATTTGTATGAAGTATACACTATTATAAAGATCAACAAACAAAGAATTAATAAAAAATAATTCGGGTTCCCATCACTTAAAAAAATTAAAATTGAGAGATTTTCAAAAGCGTATAAAACTGAGTCGATTTTAAAAATAATTTCAAAATTTCTTTCACAGTTTTGTTGGTGAATTAGTAGGCTAGAATTTGGTTTCTTCAGAGTTTTAGTAACTCACATCAAAACACTAAAATCTTAAAATGAGTACCTGATACAACAGTTATCCTGAACTAAAATAAACTTTTGTTTAGAAACTTCGTGTCGAGTTTTTATTGTTTGACGATGTATTTTGAGATAAATTTATTTTAGTTGAGTAAACTGTTGTATCGGGTACTCATTTTGGGCTGTTAATATTTTCCTTAATAACTTCAACTGCGATTTACCCTGAATTTAAAAATCACTGATTCAAATCAAAAGTAAGATATAGTTAATGAACAGTCAAAATTAATTTTTGAATTTGTTAGATAAATATATGAATAGGCATAAATCTCCTGGTTTTAGATGTTTCTCCTTCATGTATAAATATATTCCCTGACTCCAGAATGGACCGAGAAAATTGGTTTTTAAGGAATCGGACTATGTCAAAGACATAAATCAACCGATTGTTTATCTATATTAGAGAATGATTATAAATTTATTTTTTAGAAAAAATAAACAATTTTACTAATGATCTAGACAACTGAATTCCAAATTTAATTAAAATATTATTTATGCAGGGGTTATCGCCTGCTTAGAACCAGGTTGTTTAATTCCACTTTAAAAAATCTCTTTTTTGCATCCATAATATTCTAACTTCTGTTTTGTTATCAGTTTCGCACATAAAATTATACATTTTTATGCTTAGAAAGTGTTGTACACACCTTTCCTCAAACAGTGCTGTTATTGAAAATTGGATAGTATCCAAAACGTTATTAAGATTTCCTCATACAATTGAACGACGTGTTTCTGAGGAAGCATTATGCTATTTTTTTGTGCTGTCGCATGAAAATGATACTTAAGGAAAATTGAAATTAAATCTTACCAAAGATATAGGAGAAACAAAATACAACTTTTTAAAGTCAGATAAAAGCATTTTGATGACATATGAAAGGTACAGAGGAAAAGAGCCACGTAAGTCACTTCTTGTTTGAAATCTGAAAAAGTTTTTTCAGTTGTACAACATACATACTTCTTTACCTGTATGCCAATTTGCAAAACCATAACATCTTTCAGCAACTAACTCAAGAATTTTCATTAACTAAAGAAACATCTTACACTAATAGCATTATTTT
The DNA here is from genome assembly GCA_030220185.1 of Diploptera punctata. Classification (NCBI taxonomy): domain Eukaryota; kingdom Metazoa; phylum Arthropoda; class Insecta; order Blattodea; family Blaberidae; genus Diploptera; species Diploptera punctata. The sequence goes on from JASPKZ010008157.1 coordinate 221,938, forward strand.
AACAATTAATCATTTATTTTCTTTTATTTAACAAAAAATAATGAAAGACGTGCATGGAAGCTTCCTGTAGGAAAGCCAGAGGAAAAACGCCCAGTTGGTAGACCAAGAATAAGGTGGGAGAATAACATTAACTATGATTTGAGGAAACCAGATTATATAGGGAATGATTTGGAAAACATTAGCTCTGGATAGGGATGTATGGAGAGCTTATTTCCGCGCGGCCATGAACCTACGGTTTCGATAGTGCCAGTGAGTTAGTTAGAGTTAGTTTATTTAATTAAAAAATTCAGGGACTATTATTGTACCAATTTCTCTAAAAAAAAGTTAAACTAAAAATAGGTATACTGAACTATTATTCTCCCAGATATATTATATGGATGCGAAACATTGACTCTTACTTTAAGGGAGGAGAAAACATTACAAGTATTTGAGAATAAAGTTCTTAGGAAAATGTTTTGTTCAAAGAGAAATGAACAGACAGGTGAATGGAGAAGACAATTTAACAGTGAGTTAAATGGTCTTTATAAGAAACCAGATATAATAAAAACAGTTAAGTCTCGTAAACTACGAAAGGCAGGATATGTGACACAAATGGGGAATTAAAGAAGGCGTTTGGAAGATTCTGGTACGAAACCCAGGTAGAAATCACCCACTTGGTACGAAAAAAATGAGGTGGGAGAATTACATTAACCATGATTTGAGGGAAGTAGATTATACAGGGCATGATAGGAAAACAATAGTTCAGGATAGAGACGTATGGAGAGCATATGTCCTCGTGGCCATGAACCTACGAGTTCCATAGTGCCTGTGAGTGTTATCTATTTTATTTAATAAAAACAGTAATAGCATATATCAATGTTTTATATATATATATATATATATATATATATATATATATATATATGATAATTTACTTATATTTTATTACATTCCTTGTATCTTTTATCATGTTTAGTAGATAGAAGCTGTTCTTCCCTTGTTTATATATTCGTTTATTGTATTTAATTTTAATTATCATCATCTTCATTGTCTTAATAGATCTTACTTTTATTATTGTTCAGATTGGCCAAATAATCGTTTAAAATCTAATGTTATTGTGTCTTTTGTTTTTTAATGTAACATATGTTTGTCCTGGTGAGTGGTAGAGAAGGCCCTCCTCCAGACTAAATAAATTAAATATAAAACAATTGGAGATAAAAAAAAACTCAAGCTATGGCAGTTCTATATAATAAAAAATAAGAATTAATATAAATTAATAACCAAATATAAAAAGTCCAAAAATGTTCTACCGCTGTCTCCTCCATGACTTAACTGTATCTTATCCTGTTTTACACTTCTACATGATAGTGCTTTCTATGGAGAATCTAATGACACCTCAATTTCAACAAAAAGTGACTTCTTTCTCTGTACCCTTCATATGATAAAATATATTTTGAAGTAAGAAATAATAGTGTGGAAATAAAAAAAAAGTTCAAAATTTCAGAATATGCTACCGACTGAATCCCATTTACGCGAGCCCCCATGAATTTTTCCTTATTTTTTAAATCACAGTAGATAGAGGTGTACTGCCAAATAATCGATGTTCTGAAATACGATTAACACCTGATGCTTTTCGTTATCACATATACATTAAACGATGAAATAGTTAGAATAGTTCATGACAATTGTAACATCCATTAATCGATCCTGATTGGTTACAGAGCAGCTAAGGAAAACGTTCCTATTGGATAGAGTAATTTTTTCTCATCCTTCAACAATGAATGAATAAAAGATTCAAATAAACAAACAAACAACTACAGTATTAATGCACAGTGAACACTGAAAGCGACAACAGAAGACGACAAATTGACGTAAAAACGAGGAGAAGAAGAATAAATGCGAAGAAGAGGCGGCGGGGGTGGGAGGGGCGGCGATAAATCTCACCTGGCAAGGGCGAATTCGCCGAAATACTCTGTCATTGCAAACATGGTGAATCGTTTTCCAAAACTGTGTCATCCCAAGGTCACAGAGGGTGCTGATGTATGTAATGAACTCGAGGAATAATTATTTTAAAAAAATGGAGCACTAACTGATCACTGTTAGAGTAAGCACTAACGCACAGTCTCGCACTAGCACCAATAAAGGACGGCACACTAGAAGCACATTGTTGTTCGCAACCACGCCGCTGGCACTGCACAACAACTCTTTCATTTTCAAGCTGGTATTTTTACCGTCGCGGTAGAACATTACAGCGACAGTTTTCCCCTTCAGGTAAAAATTAACCCCCCAGATTTCTCGCGGATTATTTTGATTTTTTTTTTCTTTCACACTTGCTTATTTTTTTGTCCCCTCCGAGCTAGCTAAACCCTTCTCCACTACCAGACCCTTGCCCCTGACAACTAGACTACCGGCCCAGCACCCTGCAGAGGGAATGCAACGAAACGGCACGGTAACTTGAACCATCCACGCCGCAACGTAACGGCGCAGTTACTCCGAGCTTGCGTGTGTCCGCTGGACCAATCACTGGGATAATCATAAACATACGTACTTAATAAATTCCATAGGCAAGGTATCACTTTCTTAAAGAATTATGTTGTTTTTAGACGCAAATTAAATTGGGTGCAGACTACGATTTTCATCTCTGATACTGTCACGTTTTGTATAATGTTTCTTTAACAAAGTGTTGCCCCCCCACTATCCCCAGCATCCCTTATTCAGTGCAGGCGAATTTTCAAGTGTTGCCAACACATTTTTTCTCTTCTTAACTGGAGTTTATAACCCAGTTGATTGACACTGCTATTCCGTGACTCCAATAGTAATTCTAATTTCTCCAAGTCTTTTCAGCATTTATTTTTTTAGTGAATTTCAAAGATATGAAGCTATTGAGGTTGTTTTTGGTGAAAATATTATTTAAATTGTTTACAGATATTCACCGATTCCATCTAGTAGACAGACAACGAAAATGATGATGACCAATATATATATATATATATATATATATATATATATAATATCCATAGTAATTCTGCCCGAAGGCAGGTCCTTCACTGCAATCGTAGCATTTCCATGCTATGCTTGCAGCTTTACTAGGGAATTGTGTAGGTGTGGTAGCTTCCCGTTGCTTTCCACACCGGTGAAGGATGATGATGATAATGATAATGGTAAGGATGATAATGATAAGGATGATGACCTTATGATTTCGGGGACCGTTTGGGCCTTAAAGATTTCCTGACATTTGTCTTACAGGTGAGGAAAAACCCCGATAAAAACCTCACCCAGAAAAACTGCCCCAACGGGGATCGAACCCGGGCCCGCTGCGTGACAAGGCAGCACGCTACCTCGAGACCACAGCGGTGGATATATATATATATATATATATATATATATATATATATAAAGCAACGGGAAGCTACATACCTACACAATTCCCTAGTAAAGCTGCAAGCATAGCATGAAAATGCTATGATTGCAGTGAAGGACCTGCCTTCGGGCAGAATTACTATGGATGGATATATATATATATATATATATATATATATACATACTCGTATTAGGGTGGGCCGAAAAAAACTCATGATTTTATTTCGAAGTTGTAATAGCGCACAAAAGTTGCGAATTATGTAGTTAAAAAAATATAAAATTATCAAAATCAGTTGATTGATATCTTCCGGTCGAGCAAAGGTTCTGAAGTTTGGCAAAATAAGAAAAAACTTCATTTTTGCAATTATTTATTTATTTTTTAATATCAAGTAGGTAGCCTATTGCTGATCTTTACTAAGAACGTTTATGTGTATATCTGTGGGATCTGACAATCAATACTCTGGAAGTTATTTATAAAATACCAAAAATGCGTAAAAATATAACTTGTTCATTATTCTGGCAAATTTTGGAGTTTATGCGCGACCGGAAGATATCAACTGATCTAAACCAAATTAAAACACAATGTTTTTAGGCTCTATTTGAAGACGTTACAAACTCTTACATTACGAAAACATCTAATTAAAAAAATTAAAGAAATAATCTCAAAAATGAAGTTTCTTTTTTCATATTTTGTCAAACTTTAGAGCCTTTGTGCGACAGGAAGATGTCAGCCTATTTTGATATAGTATTTTTTCTTTTGTTTTGTCTATATAATTCGCAACGTCTCCGCGTAAACTACTTCGAAATAAAAAATGAGTGATTTCGGCCCACCTTATAGTATTGAATGCACTTATTTAGGAACAAAATTAGACCATTCAGGCGATAACACAGTGGAAATTAAAAATAGAATCGCACAAACAAAACAAGCAATAAATGCTTTAAACTCTGTTTGGTGGAGCAAAAATATTACGAAAAATAGAAAATTACAAATATATCAAACCATAATTCAGAGCATTTTAATATATGGTGCTGAAGTCTGGCAAATTCCTACCAGGGAAATGAAGAGAATTTTAAGTACAGAAATGGATGTTTTAAGAAGATCAGCTGGAAAATCTAGAATGGATAGAATACGAAATAAAGAAATAAGGGAAATTATGGGTGTACAAGAGGAGCCGGACATCATAGACATTATAGAGAAAAAAAGATTGCAGTGGTATGGTCATGTCAAACGAATGCCAGAGCAAAGATTGCCAAAAATTGTTATGGAATGGATCCCAATGGAAAGGAGGAAGAGAGGAAGACCGAAGAAAACTTGGATAGAAGGGGTACAAGCAGCTATGAATATCAGAGGGATGGAGGAAGATCAATGGATGGATAGAGAGGAATGGCGTTTGGTTTCCGGTAGACGGCGGCAGCTGCCATGATACCGGATGATGATGATGATATATATATATATATATATATATATATATATATATATATAAAAACCACAATCGCAACATAATCTCTTGAACAATAGCTCTAAAATTAATTTTAGAGCACCGTTTCGATTATGTAATAAATATCAAAATATATAATCAGTATGTCATAAATCAGTCCCTCAACTAAAATAAAGTTCTGTTATAAAACATTTTTTAGTTGAGGACGACTGATTTATAAGGTACTAACTAACTAACTAACTAACTCACAGGCACTATCGAACCAGTAGGTTCATGACCGTGCAGACATAAGCTCTCCATACATCCCTATTTTGAGCCAATGTTTTCCAATCATCCCCTGTATAATCTACTTCCCTCAAATCATAGTTAATGTTATTCTCCCACCTCATTCTTGGTCTACCAACTGGGCGTTTTCTCTCTGCTTTTCCTACAAGAAGCTTCCATGCACGTCTTTCATTCCCCATTCGTGTCACATGTCCTGCCCATCGCAGTCTACGAGACTTAACTGTTCTCATTATATCTGGCTTCCTATAAAATGTAATTTACTGTTATGCAGTCTTCTCCATTCACCTGTCTGTTCATCTCCCTTGGGTCCGAAAATGTTCATAAGAACTTTATTCTCAAATACTCGTAATCTCATTTCCTCCCTTAAAGTAAGAGTCCATGTTTCGCACCCATATAATATAACTGGTAGAATAATAGTTTTATATATTTTCAGTACCTCAGGGGTCCTCATCTAGGGGATATGTGGATGGCGACCACAAGGTGCCCAAGCTGAACAAAACATTTCTTCCACTTACTTGTGTTTTGCACTCTTTTAACTTTACTATCTAACCTCTCTTGGTTAACTCTTGTTTTTTTCGACCCCGACGCTATTAGGGCATCCGAGGGCTAGGGAGTCTTTCCTTTCTTCCATTTCTTCTTTCCTTTATTTTCTTTTCTTCTCCAGAAAAGCCTGACCAGAGGCTATAAGATGGCAGCCCCATCACTGATCTTGCCTTCCTTTGGCCGGCAACCAATCGAAGGGACTATTATTATGCTTTTAAGTCTTATACGAGAATTTCCCGGAAGGATCAAACTAATGACGACCAAACGAAGATCACTGGGCCGTCCTATGAAACGCTGGAGGGAAAATTTTCTATAGGATCGTAACAGGCCTTGGCCTAATACTTGGAAGGAAGAAGAAGATATATTTTCAGTTTAACGTTTTTTTTTACATTTTAATAGTTTATAATATCTTGTTTCATGTATGCAAGATAGGAAATCCCATCATTCAAAATCATAAACTATTTTCACTTTTCGCAGCTGGAATTTTCTACCACACGAAATGAGGGGCTGCCGGACATTGGGATCTTGTAAAAGAATCTAAATTTATATTTGCTTTAACTCTGGCTTCATCATTACTTTCACGTGTATTGTACCCGTATTAATTTGCGTTTTCCCTCTAATTTGTTATATGTAACTGTTATTGTTTTTTTCCCATATAAATTGTAATAGGCCTATACATATTAAATTTAAATAGTAACTTTTAATGGTCTTTTAAACCATTATAATTAGTATATTGTAAATATAATCTATATTGTAAACATGTGTTTGTATAGTTGTGCTGGTTGAGTGGAAGAGAAGACCTTATGGCCTGAATTCTTTCAGAATAAAGAAAACATTATTATTATTATTATTATTATTATTATTATTATTATTATATACGTCTAGAAGTAGCAATATTTTTCGGTACCAAACTCGGCATATATCAATTAATTTAAAAAGTAAGGTTGAGTTCAGTAACCAGCAAAATTGGGCCGTCAGGAGTAGAAGTTCATCTCAAATGAAAGTTTAAAAAAACATCTAGCGTTCGTAACTTATTATTTTTTCATAATCAGACTCAGTATATGCTATTGAAATAAAACGAGTAAGGTACTCTAAAAAAGTAAGCGAAATTCGACCATTAAAGTTATGGATTTGCCCGAAACCCGAAATTAAAAACCGCTCTAGCAGCCGCCATGCTTGCTTTGTCGCAATATATTTGTTTACGGCTTATCATTAAATTAAATTACACTTTAAATTTGAAAGATAAAGAAACATTGGTTTAATTTATTTAATGTTTTAATAAAATAATAAAAAATTAATCAGTAGAAATTAATTAAAAATTTGTCAAATTTACAGCTATATGCATTGTTTGTTTTCATTGCAGTCCGACATTTTAAAGAAGCTTGTATCAAAAATAGAGTTTCTCCAATTTAACAAATGATACCACGTACTATCTATATACAAAAATATACCCAACAGGTAGCGTTAATATACATTATACGAAACAAATCACTGCATTTTAAATGAACTGAACTTTATTTGAAACAATATAAAACAATAAATACGTACTTGCGGCCATGTTATCAATAATTGTTCTCAAGGCCTCCTGTTGTTTCAACTAATAAACATTGCCCACACTGTTAACGTTAGTCAGGTGTTTATAATGAACGCAAATATTTCCAACAAAGATGTTATTATTTTACTATTATTTATTATTTTCAAAACACCATCGCGCAAAAAAATAATGTACAACGCACGTTTGTGAAGTGTTTTACAGAATCTCGGAAATAAAAAACCTCGCTATCGCTCGGTTTTTAAACATTTTTTTTTTGCTTCTGTAAAAACCGCTTCCCAACGTCGCATCGTAATACACTAGGCCTATTATATATTAGATTACCGTGAGAGAGAGAGAGGAACATTTGAATGTCGTAACAGTATCACTTACCGCATATGTTAGTGTAGTTTCTATATCAATTTCTGTTTTCTTTTCTTTATATAGCAGCCAGGTTAAGATTAGGGATATCAATTTTCGATACATAACAAACACTAGATGGGTAAATACAACATTAATTAGTTTTTTTAAATTTCTTTGTCGTTTTATTTCGTTTACACTGTTCTTCCTCTTTGTTTTACCTTTGTTTAACATTTTATCGTATTCAACACTAACACAAGACAGGACACACACCCAGACCTAAGGTGGAGATTTAAAATCCCCTATCCCGCCAGGAATCGAACCCGGGTCGCCGGAGTGGAAGGTAGGGACTCTACCGACTACGCCACGGCGACGGACTACATTAATTCGTCGAAAGAGTGACGATCTTTCACCGTAAAAATACAACCGTCAAGAAATGCGGACATGGGTTCAACTGGGGTAAAATTTTCCGGAGGTCAAATAGTCCCCCATTCGGTTCTCCGGGCGGGGACTACTTCAGGTAACCCATGCCAAAGGATCTCCTCTACTATTTAATTTTGTACTAGAGCATGCCATTAAATCTTTAGAGAATGAGGAAGGCTTACAACTCAATGGCATTAATAAGCCGTTAGTTTATGCTGATGATGTAGTATTGTTGGCCGATAGCGAGGAGATACCAAAGGACAACACGCACACACTATTGAGTAACACTAAGAAATTAGGACTGGAAGTAAATATCAATAAAACTAAATATATGGTCACACGTAGAAATTCATTAAATAATGTAAATGGACAGCTAATGACAAATGAGGGAAATTTTGAGGAAGTGGCTGAATTCAAATACCTAGGAACAATAATCACAAACAGGAATGAGATGCACAAGGAAATTAAACATAGGCTCAATTCTGGAAATGCGTGCTATTATGCATTGCAGAGACTCTTGATGTCCCAACTCCTTTCAAAAAACGTTAAACTGAAAATATATAAAACTATTATTCTACCAGTTATATTATATGGATGCGAAACATGGACTCTTACTTTAAGAGAGGAAAGGAGATTACAAGTATTTGAGAATAAAGTACTTAGGAAATTTTTTGGACCAAGGAGAGATGAACAGACAGCTGAATGGAGAAGACTATATAACAATGAACTACATGGTCTTTATAGGAAGCCAGATATAATAAGAACAGTTAAGTCTCGTAGACTGCGATGGGCAGGACATGTTGCACGTATGGGGAATGAAAGACTTGCATGGAAGCTTCTTGTATGAAAGCCAGAGGGAAGACGCCCAGTTGGTAGACCAAGAATGAGGTGGGAGAATAACATTAACTATGATTTGAGGGAAGTAGATTATACAGGGAATGATTGGAAAGCATTAGCTCAGGATAGGGATGTATGGAGAGCTTATGTCCGTGCGGCCATGAACCTACGGGTTCGATAGTGCCAGTGAGTAAGTAAGTAAGTAAGCACATTATGATACAAGGGTGTAAATTACAAGTAGTGTTTGAAGAGGTTGAATGTTCGACCAGTCGTAATATAGAATTGGTTTGTCTCCTCATGTCAGCGACTAAGTGCTGGATGTCCCATCATGTTTTCAAACTTTGTAGAGTGACATTTCAATGTTCATCGTGTGTATAAATTATTCAACAACTCTCCGTGGTAAATGAACTTAAACCACTAAGTGGTTGTACCTGATAAATACACCCTCCAACCTGCCACATGTAAGCTCAGATCTATCCACTGTTCCATTCTCTTCAACATGTTTTTATTTACAGTTCAGTTCATCCTATTGTGATGGGAACTTTTGCAAAATGTTCCGGAGTTTTCCGGGAAGGTTTTAGGCTATAAGAGAGTTGTAATGCTCAACTGCTTCACCCTTAAAAATCACCCTTTGTAGAGATTATTTAACTCATGCCCCAAATGGAAATCAATGACCAATCACGAATCAACGATTTTTTTTATTTACAACCAATCACAGTCGTGTTTCGCCTCGAATTTTTCAAGTAACGTGTATCATATTAAAGGATGATCCTCCTTTTTTAACATTCTGAATAGGTCATAGCATTATTTTGCAGTAACTGACTCCATACCAAGAAACAGCTGGGTACCAGATTGTATATATAATGCATGAATGGCAACAGTTAGCGCATGCGGGAGTTAATATAAAAACATTTGTAGAAATTGATTATACCACAAAAAAAAAAGAAACCACTGTATGCACTTTCTTAAATGTATTCTTTCCCTGGTATTAACATTCCAGAAAAATAATATATTGTCATATCTACATCATAGGACATCAAAAATGAATTAATATACAGTTTGATGTGTTTCATTTTTTCTCCACTAGAGTGCATTCTTACAATATTGCAATCCTTTGGCAATACATAATATGATCTGGTTGGAGTGATGAAAAAAAGAAGCAAATGAAGCGTACCAATCGTTTCTCATTTGTTTTCAAACATCGCCGTTTACATTAAGTATATACATATTTTAAAATAACTATATTTAAATAATGATTTGTGAATAAACAGCTTAATTGTATTCGTTAAATTGTCCTAACAAATGCCACTCTTGATTTCCAAATTCTCTAGATAAATTGGAAATCACTCGTGGCATTACTTATGAAAAACTTGTTTTTGGAACTTTTTGGAGGCTTAAATGACTTACGCTGCCTAAATATTAACATGTACACCAAATTAATGTACAAAGAATTGAATATCTCAAAAACAACTCTACAAAAATCTATGATTTTAGAATATGAGTGCTTGCTTTACCCAAAATTTACTCAATAATTATTAATAAACATTTAGCTGTTCAGAAAGTAATTTACAATTAGCAGCGTATAAATTAAATGAAATAGCAAATAAATTCAATATGACAATCTCTGAAAGTAAATCAAAAGTAATGACATTCAACGGGAAAGACCATATGAGATGTAAAAATCAGCTTTAATAACAGAACAATACAACAGGTGAACAATTGCAATTATTTAGGATGCAACGTATCATACTGCCAGAAGGAAGATGTTAATATTAAATGGAATAAGTTTTATAGAAACGGACATTTAAAAATAAAACTTTGAGGAGCACAGAATTAAAATTTAGAAAATTATGGCCGTGCCTGTCTTAACACATGCAAGTGAGAATTGGACTCTTAACCGTTCAGACAGAAGGAAAATAGAAACTGCAGAAATGAAGTTCCTACGTTCAGTAGCAGGTGTGGCAATTTTGGACAAAAAAAGAAGTGAAGATATCAGATCTATAAAGATAATGAAATCTCTGTTAAACAAGATGGCAAATTATCTTCTTGGGAAAAGATCAACACTGGAGTAAGACAGGGATGTGGACTTTCACCGGTGCTTTTCATTATATACATGAATAAATTAATAAATGAATGGAGGAAAACACAACGAGGATATATACCCATCAATAGGAACCTCAAACTCGATGCTATTCTTTTTGCAGACGATTTAGCTCTTCTGGCACTTTCCGAAAATGATTTGCAACGATCAATTTATAATTTACAAAAAAATAGGTGCCAAATTTAATATGGAAATATTAATTAACAAAACTAAAATTATGGCATTTTATGGGAAGGACCCCATACAAAGTAAAATCTGTCTCCAGAATAAAATGTTAGAGAGATCTAATCAATTTAAATATCTTGGATATTATCTCTCTATCTGGGATGAAAAGGATATCCCTGAAAAAGTTACTAGTTATAATAAAAGTTTAGGAATTATTAATCAAGTTATGAAACCATCCCTTGTATAAAAAAACACCAGTTTACGTTTATATAACACTTTGGCTAGACCAGTGTTGACCTCTGGTAGTGAAGCATGGACACTAAAAAAACAACATGAAAGCAGAATAACGGCTTGTGAAATGAGATTCATGCGCAGAACAGCGGGTTACACCAGATGGGACCGGAAAAGGAACACCGATATCTTAAAAGAATTGAAGACTACGCCAATTTTGGAATATATTAAACAGTACCAACTAAATTGGAAACACCATCTTGAAAGAATGAGTTCAAATCGGATCCCCAAAGCTGTTTATAATTATATACCAAGAGGACGAAGATCACTGGGCCGTCCTATGAAACGCTGGAGGGAAAATGTTCTATAGGATCGTAACAGGCCTTGGCCTAATACTTGGAAGGAAGAAGAAGAAGAAGATATCAGAAAATACTTAAATATTTTTAATTTAACAAGTAGAATTGACAACATGAGAAACAACTGGTATGAACATGTTAAAAGAATGCCTACAGATAGAATTCCTCAGGTGTTAGTAAAATACAAACCAGTAGGACATAGAAATGTTGTCTTTATGTATTTATACACATGGTCTTTTCATGGATGAGTGTATTATTGTGATGTAGTGTAGACATAGATTTTACTTATATGTAGCCTATTATTGTGTTTTGATACAGGTGTATTTGTAGGTATTTGTTCATATTATGGTTAGTTTAATTTTTTTATTCATGGAAAAATAATGCACGTACGGCCAAGGAGGCCCGTGCGCAATGTAAATGCATATGTATTTTCTTTCTTCTGAAAAAAAAGGCTATAAATTCCATTACCTAGAAGTGTTGGACGCCCATTTACTAGATGGAAAGATACATTAAATCCCATTTGATGTGAAAACAGGTCAAAGGTCTAATTTCATGAAGTAGAAGAAGAAGAAGAAGAAGTATTATTAATACATGAGTGCACTTACAGTGTAATTAACTAACTTCCTGGCACTATAGAACAAGGAGGTTCATGGACGCTCGGGCATAAGCTCTCCATACATCCCTATCCTTGATCGAGTTAGTAATATTAGTTATTTCCATGATTAATCAAGACAGTGATATAAGTTCCGAAATTTGAAAGAAAATTTTCCTTGCTAATAAGAAGTATCATGAGGAAAGGATATTAACAGTATTTGAGAATATAGTTCTTAGGAAAATGCACAACCAATACGTCTTCCTCCGAGGAGTGATTTTGGAAATAAACAGGATGAAAATCCTACAAATTATGATTAAGAAGAAGAAGAAGGAACATGATTGGACCAAAGAGAGATGAACACACAGGTGAATGGAGAAGTCTACATAACAGTGAACTACACGATCTTTGTAGGAAAGCTGTACTGAGAAGGGCAGGCATGTAACAAGAATGGCAAATGAAAGGATATGAAAACTCTTTGTAGAAAACCAGAGGGAAAGCCTGACAATAATACAAACCAAGGACAAATTTTCAAAATATGAAAAGCCCTCTGACACAGAAAAAAATACAAAGGAGAATAAAATTAACGAAACATAGTATATTACGATGCAAGATTGGGAAGTAGTTTTTACAGAATCGAGCAAAATGTTTAAAACCCGAGTGATAGTGAGGTTTTTAATTTCCGAGATTCTGTAAAACACTTCACAAACGTGCGTTGTACGTTATTTTCTTGCGCGATGATGTTTTTAAATAATGAATAATAGCAAAATAATAACATCTTTGTTGGAAATATTTGCGTTCATTATAAACAATTGAGTAACGTTAACAGTGTGGGAAATGTTTATTAGTTGAAAGTGCAGAAGGCCGTGAGACCAACTGGTGATAAAATTGCGGAAGTAATATTTTTTTGTGTTTTATACTGTTTCTAATAACGTTCAGTGCATTTAAAATGCAGTGGTTTATCTCGTATAATATATATTAACACAACCTTTTTGATATTTTTTTGTATTTTTGTACATTGTATGTAGTATACATAGAGGGTAGTGGTTTTACTTCCCACACGCATTTTGTAATATGTAATATGAAAGTATTGTGATTTTATTACAATATAGTTATTTAAGTTGGCAACCCCGAAATGTAGGAAGTTGAACTTTCAATCACGATCGGCACTGCTGTAAGTACGACAATTCGCACTATAGCGCAAAAACACACAATAATATAAATCAAACTGAAGAGAATAATTAAAGACATTAGGGGATAATAATGGGACAAATGCCAGGAAACGGTCCCTGAACATCATCCGGCTATCATAATTATTAATATTGTATTCGCCATGTTTAGTAGATATATAGATAGATAGTAATGGAATTTACTGTTATTTCGAAAGAAAGGAAATACATTTTAATTCACATTGCGCACGGGCCTGCTTGGCCGTACGTGATTTTTTTTTTTTTCCATGAATCTAATATATAAAAATATGGGGGGAATACTGTCCTGGCGTCCCTACCCAGGCTCACTGGACTAAACAAACAAAACCAGCTCTCCTGAGCTGCTCTGACCAGACTCTAATGGTGACTAAGTAGATGATGATTCGATGTTACAAAACACAGCTATTTATGAGAGTTCACAGGGAGAGGGGGGAATGCGCGATAGCACAGGGTGCGCACCAGGAAAGGAAGGGATAGATAGGAAAGCATTTGGCACTGTTCATAAAGATGACACTCGAGATGGAGACGCGATGACGTATAGTTTGCGCAGTAAGACGTAATTCCTGTACCGAAATGTCGATTTCGGTACAGTTTGTTTATGTTTGTTCGTACTTCATCCGCGGCCATACCGTTGATCCGATTGTGATTGTTTTTTTTTTTCAAAATGTTCATGAAATTTCCGGGATGAAAATAGGCTATAAGAGAGATACTCAACTGCTACACCCTTAAAAACATGCTTTATAGTGAAAAACGTGAAAAAGTCATTTTTTAACCTTTAAATGGCTTACGCTGCCTAAACCATAACAAATACACAAAATTATTGTACACAGAATTGAACATCTCAAAAACCTCTTTTAAAAGAAGCAAGGAATAAAGAACCACTCAACGAGAGCATAACCGCAGACATAAATCCGTTATACAACCTATATAACACCATCAGTTCCAGTAAAACTCAGAAGATGAAACATTGTTTTCGAAAGGCCTCCATATTAGAATAACTTGAAGAAGTTTAATAATTTAGTTGAGGACGACTGATTTACCAGCTAAAAATAATATAATTAATATCTTATTAATAATACGAAAACAAGTGTAACTAAATTAGTATGGTTCAAATTCTTCCCTGTAGGAGGAGAGTGCCTAAATCTCTGTTAAGGGAAACATGGGCTTACAAGAAGATTAATAATATGATAGCATTTTTTTGCAGTCAAACAAACATAAGAATTTATAAAAGAATACATACGTAGCTACACAGCTACATTCATTCATAAAGAAGTCATATATATATATATATATATATATATATTATTGTACCAGTTATATTATATGGGTGCGAAACATGGACTCTTACTTTAAGGGAGGAAAGGATATTACAAGTATTTGAGAATAAAGTACTTAGGAACATTTTTGGACCAAAGAGACATGAAGAGACAGGTGAATGGAGAAGACTACATAACAATGAACTACATGGTCTTTATAGGAAGCCAGATATAATAAGAACAGTTAAGTCTCGTAGACTGCGATGGGCAGGACATGTTGCACGTATGGGGAATGAAAGACTTGCATGGAAGCTTCTTGTAGGAAAGCCAGAGGGAAAACGCCCAGTTGGTAGACCAAGAATGAAGTGGGAGAATAACATTAACTATGATTTGAGGGAAGTAGATTACACAGGAAATGATTGGATAGCATTAGCTCAGGATAGGGATGTATGGAGAGCATATGTCCGCGCGGCCATGAACCTATGGGCTCGATAGTGCCAGTGAGTAAGTAAGTAAGTAAGTGTATATATATATATATATCTACAGTACATACAAATAATACACAACATTTATTTAATCTGTACTGTAGCATCTTTGATATGAATGTGTGTGCGAATGGCGTGTTTCGTCTTAATTTTGTGTTGTCTCGGAGGAGGCCTGACAATTAGTTGATTACTCATTTGGGGAGGCCCTCCACGTCCTTGCGTGATCAAGAAGACATGTGTATGATGCAATGTTTAAAATCTCTCAGTTGACAGGACTTACCACTGTAATATTCCCTTGATATAGTGCATTAGTTTGTAAACTCTGTAGGGAATCCAAGGCTTTCAATTAATTCATAAAGTTTAATTTAAAGAGGAGGCTACAATCTGAATTGGAATATATCTAAACTACTCAATGGTATTAATAAGCTGTTAGTTTATGCTGATGATGTAGTACTATTGCGCGACAGCGAAGATATATTAATGGCCAACACGCACACTCTATTCAGAAACACTATGGAATTTAGACTGGAAGAAACATCAATGAAACTAAATATATATTCACGCGTAGAAATACATTATATAATGGAAATGGAGAGCTAATGACGAATGAGGGAAAATCTGAAGAAGTGGCTGAATTCAAATACCTAGGAACAATAATTACAAATAGGAATGAGATGCACAAAGAAATTAAACATAGGCTCAATTCTGGAAATGCGTGCTATTATGCATTGCAGAGACTCTTGACGTCCCACAGCTTTCATAAAACGTTAAACTGAAAATATATAAAACTGTTATTTTCCCAGTTATATTATATGGATGCGAAACTTGGACTCTTACTTTAAGAGAAGAGATTACGAGTATTTGAGAATAAAATTCTTATAAAAATTGTTGGACCAAAGAGAGATGAACAGTACGGTGGAATGAAGAAGGCTACATAACAGTGAATTACATGGTCTTTATAAGAAGTTAGATATAATGAGAACAGTTAAGTCTCGTCGACCGCGATGGGCAGGACATGTGGCACGAATGGGGAATGAAAGATGTGCATGGAAGTTTCTTGTAGGAAAGCCAGAGGACCAAGTTGGTAGACCAAGAATGAGGTGGGGGAATAACAATAACTATAATTTGAGGGAAGTAGATTGTACAGGGTATGATTGGATAGGGATAGGGATATTTCGAGAGCTTATGTCTGCGCGGCCATGAACCTACGGGTTCGATGGTGACAATGAGTTAGTTAGTTAGTAAACATCAATCATACTAAATATATATTCACACATAGAAATACATTATATAATGGAAATGGACTGCTAATATGTGGGAAAATCTGAAGAAGTGGATGAATTAAAATGCATAAGAACAATAATTACAAATAGGAATGAGATGCACAAATAAATTAAACATAGGCTCAATTCTGGAAATGCGTGCTATCATGTCCCACAACTTTCAAAAACACGTTAAACTGAAAATATATAAAACTGTTATTTTCCCCGTTATATTATATGGATGTGAAACTTGGACTTTTACTTTGAGGAAGGAGAAAAGTTAACGAGTATATGAGAATAAAGTTCTTATGAACATTGTTAGACGAAATGGAGATGACCAGACAGGTGAATGGAGAAGAATACATAGCAGTGAACTACATGGTCTTTATAGGAAAGCAGATATAATAAGAACAGTTAAGTCTCGTAGACTGCCATCAGCAGGACACGTGGCACGAATGGGGAGTGAAATATGTGAATAGAAGCTTTTTGTAGGAAAACCAGTAGGAAAACGCCCGGTTGATAGACCAGGAATGAGGTGGGAGAATGACAACCATGATTTGAGGGAAGTAGATTATACATGGGATGACTGGAAAACATTAGCTCAGGGTAGGGGTGTATGGAGAGCTCATGTCCGACTGGCAGTGAACCTATAGGTTCGATAGTGCCAATGAGTTAGTTAGTTTGTTAGTTATATATCTAAATTGTAATCTTATTGATTGAAATGGAAACAAAGCTGCAAAGGTATGGGAATCCCAATAGGTAACAGGTTTTTGCTGACATTACAATTTGCCGATGATCAACTGGTTTTAGCGCAAGACAAATTTGATATGGAATTCATGATAAAAAGGTTGAAAAACACATATGAATCATGAGCTCTCACAGTAAATTTACAAAAAAACAGAATATCTGGCAGTAAATAGCATTGAAAG
Organism: Diploptera punctata; assembly: GCA_030220185.1. Taxonomy (NCBI): domain Eukaryota; kingdom Metazoa; phylum Arthropoda; class Insecta; order Blattodea; family Blaberidae; genus Diploptera; species Diploptera punctata. Next base: position 239,280 of record JASPKZ010008157.1, read on the forward strand.
AGAAAATTTAATATTGGAAGAAGGAATCCAAATAAAGCAAGTGAAACAAACTAAATATTTGGGAATAATTATGGATAACATTGAAGGTATAGGCAAAGAGAACATAAAACATTGAATTGAAATGAGTAGCAAAACAATATCATCGTTAAATTCCATATGGTGGGATATGCATATTTGGAAAGACACAAAAAAATATATTGGTAAAACATTGGTGGAATCTGTTGCAATGTATGGAAGTGAGGTAAGGACAATCAATAATTACTTCAAGAATAGACTAATAGCTCTAGAAATGGATTATTTACGCAGAAGTGCCAGAAAGTCTAGATTAGAACATGTCACAAATAAGGAAATTAGAAACATAATGGAAGCAGAAGAAAGCATAATTGAAAGAATTGAGGAGAGGAATTAAAGTGGTTAGGACATGTCTTAAGAATGGAAGATGAGCGATGGCCGAAGCAACTATATGAATGGCATCCGAATAGAAAGAAGAAAAGAGGGAGACCAAGGTTAACATGGAAGGAAAACATGAAGACAGTAATGCAAGATAGAGGGCTAAGCATCGAAGATGCCCAAGACCGTAGGCTTTGGAGGTTTGGCACGGGAAGACGGCAGCAGCTGTAAAAACCCGAAGATATATAGATAGAGTAATCTTATTGATTGAATATTAGGGCTACTTACTACAGGCGCGTGTAGCATTTTAAAGTGCCTTTTAAGGTGAGAGGTTAGAGTACGTTTGAGATTAGGAAAGAGAAGAAATGCTGAAATCTTACAACTTAGAGAATTCTGTTAATCTGCATTCAGTCCCCAAGTCGTTTAATATGATTACGGGTAATTGAGTCAGCATGCGCTCTGTGTACAGCCACTATCTCAGACTGTGTGACTGGAATAATAAGAAGGACCCTTCTTGTACGATGTCTAATGCATTGTCCTTATTATCTGTACTGGGGAAGACCAAGTCAAACTATTTCTGTATTCGATGTTAAGTTGAAGCACTCACTATATTCTACAGTTCTCTTTCAGATAACTGAAAAAGAATCAGGTGTATATAAATTGAAGTGTGGCACATGTGACAATGTCTATATAGGACAAACTGATAGACCTTTTATCTCTCGGATAAAGGAACACATGAGAGCATATAACAGAAATTTAGAAAATTCAAAATATGCTAACCACCTATTCCAATTTAATCATTGTTTCGATCCAAATTTTGAAATTTTACATATTTGTGATAAGGGTAAGAAGTTAGATCTTTTGGAGGCTGTAGAAATTAATAAATTTAAAATTAGTAAAAAACTGTTAAATTCTCAACTTGATTTGAATGAATCCCCTTTGTTAAATTAAAAAATTTAAATAAATATTGTTGTATTGTTGCTTAGATCAGTTGGAACACAATTCATAATTTGTTAACATGTCTGAAGAAGGTACAGTGTACCGTAACAGCTGTCACTGAATTATATAATAAATATGAAAATCAAATAAAACTACGTTTTATTTTTATTTAATTAATAACTGAAAAAGAGACCTATAGTTCAGAGAAGACCTATTGATTTTCCATTATTTATTACACTTACAACCGATCATACCATTGCATAAGGAGAGGCTCGGGAAAATATATATTGAGTATTTGCAATGGACTAGTGGTTATACAGTATTCCTCGCCTCTGGTCCCGTGGATCGCGCGTTCAAACCCGGACGGGGTCGATTGATTACACTGGTCGACAAAAATGAATTTTTTCTTTCACAAGAATAAAAATATGAGATTTTAGAAGTATTTTTCATCCTGAATCTAAATATCATTTTAGTTTTCTGTGATATTTATCATCATCATCATCATCTGCCTTTCAAGTATTAGGCCCAGTGGCCCGTTACGGTCTCCCGCCATCTCCGAAAAGTTCGACCCACAGATCTTCTGCCTCGAGGAATGTAGTGAAGAATTTGTTTTGGTATTCTGTGACGATCCATGCGCTGAATATGGGCTAGCCAATTGTTTCTATATTCTTGGAGGTATTCAGATATAGGTACGATGTTTAACTCTCTGGCTATTGATGAATTTCTTTGGTGGTCTAGAAGGCTATAACCTGCAGTTCGTCGCAGAAATTTCATCTCCGTGGCTGTAATATGACGATCATCCTGAGTTCTAATGGTCCAAGTTTCACTGCCATAACAGATTATGGGTCTAGCGAGAACTTCATAGATTTTCATTCTTGTGTGTCTCTGCACTTTTGATGGTTTAAAAATTTGGTTGATAATTCTTAAAGCTTTATTATAGTTTTGTATTTTAAAGGATACATCACATTCCTCATTATAAGTTAGATTATATCCTAAGTATTTAAATGAATTTACTTGCTCTAATATTGAATTCTGAATACAAAATTTACTTCTTACTGGGAGTTTCCCTTGAAAGGTCTTGTGATATTTATTTACATTTTTTTATAATTTTTAATAAAATCCATCTAACTCTTAACTCCTTCTGACTTACTAGAAAGTGTTAGAAAGTGATTTTCGGGCATATTTTATGTAAGATAATTTTTATTTCCATCTGAATCATTTTCAGTTTGAGCTAGGTCAGAATCAGAGTTATGAGTTAAGGTCATATCTGCATATACTGGTACAGGGAACTCTTCATATAAGGTAAAGATTCCTATGACAGGTCAAAGAAAATGCTAAAATCAATTTAAAAAAAGCAGCTGTCACAAAAAACTGTGCCTGATGGAAAAATTCTGACTACATATCTGAATTCAGTATGAAAAAATGCACTAGATTCACTAATTAGATTTCTTTTGAAGAAAAACTTGTCGACCAGTGTAATTTTAGGATGGAAAAAATCCACGGAATAAGTCATTCGGGAGAGACGTGAAGCCGTGGGTCTCGAGTCTAAATGATTTTCAGGCTCTTAAAAGATCCGCAAGTCTGAATAAAGAGGTATGTAAGGAAAATCTACCAACCTGTGGTTCTTTTACGAACCCGAAAACCTTCAACTTGGGATCGACAGCTTAAAGACCCACTCGGAGAACTTGTCAAGTGGATTTTTCAATCCTAAAAAGTTAGTAGACCCCGGCCTGGATTGAACACGCGATCTTCGGGACTAGAGGCAAGGAACGTAACCACTAGACCAACGCAATAAACAATATATCTAAGATTAAAAAGCTTTATTGGGTTTTTGCTGATGGTATATAGGAGGTATACCAGTAACTAACATTTTATTCCTTGATAAAGGCATGAGTGATCATTTCTAAACGCTGGAATCAGTGGCCAGTAGCCAACCTTGAATCTTTGAAGCAGAAAACCCAAGAAACATTCAGAGTAGTTGTGCTGTAAGTATCCTAATGCAAGGGGTGTTAAATTACAATAAAACAAACACATCTCATCTCTTTCATTTTGTGATTAACCTCACAGTTAATGAAATATTTAAGATCAAACTTTCGGAAAATTCAACAGCGCACGTAAGATTCGCGTGATTCTTGTGACGAGACATAAACAGCTGTTATGGTATCCAACATCGCAAAACATGAGAAACAAAACATTACATACTTTATAAGTCCACCAATACCTCTAATACGTGTATCAGAACTGAAATGAATATTACACTCTGAACGTATTGCACAGTAGTATAGTAATCGGACTGCACTGTACTACCCACCCCTCTCACTAATCCGCGTGAAACATAACATGTAACATGTGTTGGTGTAGAATCAGCCTGGCCATCCGCTCCTAAAGTGAACCTCATGAAAAAAAAACCATGTGGCCTGCTCGCTTTTCATTGGTTATGGACACCGTTATACGATTTAGATGCAATAAGTACGCGAAAATGTAGTTCCCTTCATTAAATTAAAAATATGTCCTCTGAATATACTTGTTATTCTTCATCATCATCATCATCATCACCATCATCAACAATCGCGTTTTAAACCCATGTGGCTTGTTCCGGTCTCATATATTCTCATTCAAAAAGTTGAATCCATCTCTTCTTCGGTCTACTAATATTCCTGTATCCTCTTGGTTTGTAATTAAATATAATGTTTGGAATCAGATCATCTTTCAACCTTTGAACATGTTCTTTCCAGTTTTTTCCAGATTCTTTTATTTTATCTAAAAGGCTTTGAAACCGGTCTAGTTAGAAGACTGGATATGAGGTGAGGTATGGAACATTTTAATTTAAACTTAAATTAAACCTCATAATTATTTTTTCCTATAAAAATTCAATCCACAATAATGTAAAATAGTCAATCATTTTACAGATGTCTATTAGTCTAACTAATGGTATTTTACTTCAAAAGTAAAGGACAAAACAATGATCAATAAATAATATATTTTAAATTTACTTACCCTAATGCAGTCTGAGCTTGCAATGGAAATTCAATATTCTGAGGAAGTGATATACTAATTCCATCTATAATAATAATAATAATAATAATAATAATAATAATAATAATAATAATAATAATAATAATAATAATAACAATAATCTTTTAAAAGAAATCTAAATTTATATTTGCTCTAAACTCGACTTCATTATTATCCAGTGTAAGATATATATATTAATTGGTGTTTCCCGTATAATGTATCATATTTATATTATTATTATTATTATTATTATTATTATTATTATTGCTATTATTATTATTATTATATATTATTATTATTATTACTATTATTATTATTATCGTATCATTATTGTTATTACCCTATGAAATGTTGTTTGTACATGACATTTACATTGCTACATTTATTGTATCTTTAACTGTTTATAATTAGTACAGTGTATATCTATATTTGTCGAATATTTATTTGTATTTGTGCTGGTTGAGTGGAAGAGAGGGCCTTATGGCCTTAACTCTGCCAGAATAAATAAAGTATTATTATTATATTATTATATTATTATTATAAAAGTTTAAAAATAGTTAGCTCATTTCTAAAATCTTCACTTCTTTTATCTAGAAGTTTGCAGCCAGCCACACTTCTCAAAAATCTCATTTCAGCTACTTCTATGAGGACTTCTCCCTTGTTACAACGGGAATGGGTCTCCAAATTTTACTCGTCATTCTTTGTGAATGAAAATAGTAATATTCAAAAGATAGAAAATAGTCTAAAATATATCTAATCAATAATTACAGCTTAATATAGTTATTATTACATATGGATGATGCATTTGAGTCGATCTTCAGTCGATTCTGATGCAACAAAATGGTTGAAGGTGTCAAGTCTTCTATTGCTGTGTCGCCATATAAATTTTTAAAACACAAGTCTGTCAAATCTTTGACTAGTGGTAAAAGAAAACTGTTACTTTAAATATATTTCACAAGTTCAGTGAAAAATCTCACCAGTTTCCATGTAATCTACACCATTCAACGATCACATGTCTTATATACTTCACACGTGCTCCCTGCCAATGTGACAGTAATTGTGGCGCGAATGGCGGAAAGATACATTTGGCATTTGATTATGTTAGGATCACTCTAAGGGCGGAAAAGATATAGTCCTGATGGTAAATGATAATGAAGGACCAGGAGAGCCCATAAACAGCATTACAGAACATGAGTGACCAGAATTTTGATGACTATTTTAAGATCAAAAATGGAGTGAAGCTATATTAACACTTTAATTGGCAATGTACCCTATATGAGTCATCAGTTGGTTCCATTTATTTGGTAATATTTATGAAACAGAAAAAGAACGAGTAGTAATAAATTTAATGTGTATCGAATTACACAATAAACCTAATATTAAGTCATACGGTACGTGCTTTTGTTTTCAGTGCGGTCCGCCACATTTAAATAACTGGCACGGGAAATTAGTTTTTTGCCAATTTTCAGGGTTAAGATTTTCATTATTATATCATCTACGAAACTACTGAATTATCTTGATCTTTTAAATTCGTAACCCTGAAGGTCATAAGATAACAGTCTGCTAACAATTCCTCTTCATAGCACTTCCTCTTATTCTACTTCCTTCACAGTAGCCTCTGCCCGCTCCTGGAACTTCCTTCTTCAAGATATCAGGGTTGCCGCACACTTGGCACCTTTAAGTCACGCTTATACAGTTACCTGTTGTCTAATAATTAATTTTTCTCTATTTATTTAAATTTATACTATGTCAATCATTTTTTATCTTTTATATATATATAAATGTTCTCTTTAATTTGCTTACTTGTTATAGTCAGCTACTAGATGGCAGTGAAGACCGAGTTCTCGCGACATCTAGTAATAATGGAGAATATAATACATATATAAGAAAAATAAATGTTTGAATTGGATTCGCCTGGTGGTGTAATGGATATCACACTGAGGTACAGACTCAGAGATCCGGGCACGAATCCCGTCCAGGCATTTATTTTTCTTATCATACCATTTTTAGCTTGCATTGCTCAATGTTAAACATTTAATTATAACATCGATAAAGCGTCAGTGCTATAAGGTAAAAATGTTCTCTTTAATTTGCTTACTTGTTATAGTAAGCTACTAGATGGCAGTGAAGACCGAGTTCTCGCGACATCTAGTAATAATGGAGAATATAATACATATATAAGAAAAATAAATATTTGAATTGGATTCGCCTGGTGGTGTAATGGATAACACACTGAGGTACAGACTCAGAGATCCGGGTTCGAATCCCGTCCAGGCATTTATTTTTCTTATCATACCATATATATATATATATATATGTCTTGTACATATTATATATTTAATTCGTTAAATCTAGAGTAAATAAAAATACATTATAAATAATAATTGTATTGTATTTATAACATGTAATCGTTTATGTTTATTGTAATTTAGATGTAAAACTATTTTTTTAAAACCTGGTCTTAAGGTCTTAACTCTGCCAGGTAAAAAAACTATTATTATTATCATTATTATTATTACTGTTATTATTATTTTTATTGTTGTTATTGTCATTACTGTTATTATTGTTATTATTTTTATTATTAGAATTATTATTGTTATTATTACTATTATTATTATTATTATTATTATTATTATTATTATTATTATTATTATTATTATTATTATTATTAGAGGATGTGAAAAAATTGAGTATCTGGGAGTTAAATTAGATAAGGAGGATAAACAAGAAAGTGATATTAAGAACAGAATAAATAAAGGTAGAACAATAACAGCAATGATGAATGGAGTCTTATGGAACAGACATATAACCAGGAAAAATAAGTTACAAATATATAATTCAATAGTGAGAAGTACTGTCACATATGGAGCTGAAGTTTGGAAATTCAACAAAAACTTAGAACAAAAACTTAATCGATGGAAATGGATTTCTTGAGGAGAGCAGCAAGATGTTCAAAATTAGACAAAATAAGAAATACTGTCATAAGAGAAAAAATGAATATTGGTTATTCAATAGTAAATTATATACGGTATAAGCAATTAAATTGGTATGGGCACGTACGACGAATGCAAGAAGCAAGATTACCAAGGAAAACATTGGAATGGTGTCCACCTGCAAGAAGGAGGAGAGGAAGACCTCGAAACTCGTGGATGCAGGAAATAAGAACTGTAATGAGAGCAAGAGGACTGGAGGATATGGATTGGATGGAGAGAGACGAGTGGAGAAGAAAAATAAAACTTTAGGCACAGAAAGATGTGCAAACATTAAAATTCTGTATATAAATAAATAAAAATGATTATTATTATTATTATTAATATTATTATTATTATTATTTGTTGGTGCAAAGGATCGTTGTGCTCAACTTAAACAAAATGTTCGCTCTCATTAAAATCCGTGTAAGTTTATGACGCAGAGAATGAGATCAAGGAAGCCAATCCTAGGTTCCCGCGGTATCTTCATTGATCGCATTGCTCTGGGGCTTCTGTACTGAATGAAAAGACAAATCCTTTTCAATTGGCGGGAAAAATCTATTGCAAGAACAAAATAAGGTCGTAATGCGCGCACTTAGTGCTATTTATTACTGTAGTGAAATACAACAGGCTATAAAATCTAGTCTTAATGTATCCTATGGTAAGATAATATTGATGAGATGCATGAGGAAATTAAACATAGGCTCAATTCTGGAAATGCGTGCTATTATGCATTGCAGAGACTATTGACGTCCCAACTCCTTTCAAAAAACGTTAAACTGAAAATATATAACACTATTATTCTACCAGTTATATTATATGAATGCGAAACATGGACTCTTACTTTAAGGGAGGAAAAGAGATTACGAGTATTTGAGAATAAAGTTCTTAGGAAAATTTTTGGACCAAAGAGAGATGAACAGACAGGTGAATGGAGAAGACTACTTAACAGAGAACTACATGGTCTTTATAGGAAGTAAGATATAATAAGAACAGTTAAGTCTCGTAGACTGCGAAGGGCAGGACATGTGATACGAATGGAGAGTGAAATACATGCATGGAAGATTCTTGTAGGAAAACCAGAGGGAAAACGCCCAGTTGGTAGGCCAAGAATGAGGTGGGAGAATAACATTAACTATGATTTGTTGGAGTAGATTATACACAGAATGATTTGAAAGCATTAGCTCAGGATAGGGATGTATGGAGAGCTTATGCCCGTGTGGCCATGAACCTATGGTTCGATAGTGTTGGTGAGTTAGAGTTTAGGAAATACTGCAGCTTCAAATCTGTATAGCCTATATAAAAATTCAATCTGTTTATGTTTGTGGCTTGAAGACTTCTGAAACCTTCATGAAAATTTGTATAAACATGTTTTCAAGTACGACAAGTGTTTAGCCACTATCTAACATGTTCTAAATTTATTAGCTGCAGAAGTTCACCTGAAGTCCCGCGCCGTAGCCGAGTGGTTAAGGCAAGAAACTTCGGCGCAGAGCTACGGAACTTGCGCTGCTTCGGGTGTCTAGGGGGGGGGAAGAAAATTTTCTCATGGAATTTCGGCCAGTATGGGGCTGGTGCCCACCCAGAATCGTGAGGCATTTGGGTAGCTATAATAAGTAGCGACTCCAGGTTGAGAATACCAGCTATAACGGCTGGGGGATCCGACACGCCGACCACATGTCACACCAACACTGGCTAAATTATTGTCTACCTCTATGATTAACACACATAGATGTGAGGCCAGCAGCCGGCTCATCAGCCAAGGGTCTTCTAGGCCTATCGCGCTTAGAGTGGAGAGTTCACCTGAATCGAAAATTAAAAAGTCGTTCTAGCGATCGCAATTTTGTATATTTCACAACAAAACTCAGTATATGCTATTAAAATAAACAGAGATAGGTATTATACAAAACTCAGCGAAATCCGACATTTGTAAATATGGGTTTACTTGAAAACAGAAAATAATTGACTCTTGCAATCCGCCATGTTTGGTTCGTTGCAATGTATAACTATGTGTATATATGCACATTTTCAGTTACGGCGAGTGTTTAGCTGCTCTTAGGTCTATGCTCTAAAGACGTCAGTTGTAGGAGTTTACCTGAAACGAAAATTTAAAAAAATATATTGCATTTATTTTGGCGTAGCAGCGCACGCCGGGCAACTAGTGCAATATATTTTGTCTAATTTAAGATATTGTATGGTTTTATGCATTGATAATGTCGACATCGGTCGTACAGGCCTTGTGTTTCTTACCTCTGGTTCCAAGGATTGTGGGTTCATATCCGGACAGGATCGATGGATATTTAGGAAATAAAAATCCAAGAGATAATTCCTTCGGGATTTTAAGTCATGGTCCCGAGTCTGAAGATTTTCGAGCTCGTAAAGTAAACTCAGAGTCGAAAGAGTGACGATCTTTCACCGTAAAAATACAACCGTCAAGAAATGCTGACAAGGGTTCAACTGGGGTCAAGTAAACTTAACCTAAATTTGGGAAGAACGAAGAAAACTTTAATTTTCATGTGTTACATAAAATCTTATGTGGAATTCACTTATAGTTATGAATAATTTAATTTTCTATGAGTCCTTTAACAGGCCTTCAGGCCTAATGATTGTTAGGCAGAAGAACAATAAAAATTTAGTTGACTTCGTTCCAGGTGAGGAACGTTCTTTCGTGAGAAATTGACCAAGTATTAACAAACGAATCGAAGATATAAGAAAGGAACTAAATATATTCAAACTTACAGATCGAATAGTTAAATATAGGAACGCCTGGAAAGAACAAGTTGATAGAATGCCAGAAGAAAGATTTCCAAAATTACTGTTGAATTATAAACCACACGGAAGGAGAAATGTTGGACGCCCACACAGAAGATGGTCTGAACAATTTTAACAATTCTAGCTTTAATGAAACCGGAACGAGCCAAGAGGCTTAATCCTTGGATAACGAATAAGAAGAACTCCCCACGTTATTTATAAATTTACGTTGAAGTCCTCTTTCCGCAAATTTAAATAAAACAGCACTTTTGGAAAAATTCTATTTCGATTGGGAAATGTTAAGAATAGAATATTGTATAAGCAATCCAAAACCAGAGAGAATTCTTTCATTTGAGAAGTAGGTATGGTAAAGCAGTCTTGACAAAGACGATACCAAGAAATAGAATCTGTGCTTTCAACAGATGGGCTCAGAGAGCCTAGAGACACTTGTGAAAAAAGAACAAATTTCCATTCAAATAGATGGAACACAGAATAACCTTAATGTTACAAGGTAGGAGATTCACTTTTTTTTTCACTAATTAATTCGTGCTTTGTGTAACATTATTAGGAGATAGCGAGGAGATACTAAAGGCCAACACGCACACTCTATTGAGTAACACTAAGAAACTGGGACCGGAAGTAAACATCATTAAAACTAAATATATGTTCACATATAGAAATACATTATATAATGGAAATGGTCACTTAATGATGAATGACGGAAATTTTGAATAAATGGCTGAATTCAAATCCTTAATAACAACATGTCCACCGCTGTGGTCTCGAGGTAGCGTGCTGCCTTGTCACGCAGCAGGCCCGGGTTCGATCCCCGCTCGGGACAGTTTTTCTGGGTGAGGTTTTTATCGGGGTTTTTCCTCACCTGTAAGACAAATGTCAGGAAAACTTTAAGGCCCAAACGGTCCCCGAAATCATATGGCCATCATCTTCATCATCATCCTTATCATTATCATCGTCACCATCATCCTTCACCGGTGTGGAAAGCAACGGGAAGCTACCACACCTACACAATTCCCTAGTAAAGCTGCAAGCATAGCATGAAAATGCTATGATTGCAGTGAAGGACCTGCCTTCGGGTAGAATTACTATGGATGGAATAACAGTAATTACAAACAGATATAAGGTGCACAAAGAAATTAAACATAGGGTCAATTCTGCAAATGCGTGCTATTTGTGCATTACAGGGACTCTTGTCGTCCCAACTACTTTCAAAAACGTTCAATTGAAAAAACGGAAAAAAGTTATTTTCCCAGTTATAATATAGGCCCGTATGGACGCGAAACATGGACTCTTACTTTAACGGAGCAAAGGAGATTACAAGTATTTGACAATAAATTTCTTAGGAATTTTTTTTGACCGAAGAGGGATAAACAGACAGGCGAATAGAGAAGAATATTTGTGGGAAACCAGATATAATTAGAACATTTAAGTCTCGTAGACTGCGATGAGCAGGACATAGCACGATTAGGGAATTAAAGAGGTGCATGGAAGCTTCTTGTACGAAAACTAGAGGGAAAACGTTCCAATTAGTAGACCAAGAATGAGGTGGGAGAACAACATTAACCATGATTTGAGGGTAGTAGATTACACAGGAGTTGATTGGAAAACGTTTGCTCAGGATAGGGATGTATGGAGAGCTCATGTCCAACGGTCCATAAACCTACGCGTAGTGCCAGTGAGTTAGTTAGTTATCTGTTAGATTGTGTCACATCTTGTTCAAATTATTTTTCAATTAATAAAAGTAAGTAAACTATTTAGTGTCAGAAGAAATACCTTCTCGGAAGCGTTTTCCATCTTCAGCAGCAGTAGTGACGGCTACGGAGGTAGTTCTGAAATCTTCTTCTTTTTCCCTTGGCTCTACGGTCCTCTAAGAACAGTGACCTCCTTTATAACATCTGTCCATTCTTCCCTAGCTTTCTGTCTCCATCTTCATCTGCTGTCTCACCTTCAGTTGTTTTAAGTCTTTCTCAACCTTATTCAACCATCTTAATCTCTGTCTTCCTACTTTTCTTCTTCCTTCTGATTTCCCCTCAAAAATTGTTCTTGCTCCTCTTTCGTGTTCCATCCACAACACATGTCCTATCCATTCCAGCCTCTTTCATCTAATATCTTCTTCTTCTTCTTCTTAAACTTAATTTGTAGGATTTTCATCCTGTTTATTTCCAAAATCACTCCTCGGAGGAAGACGTATTGGATGTGCATTCACTCACTGTCTATCCATCTCTTGGCTGGTCTTCCACTTGTTCTTCTCCCGTCCACTGGTCTATCTTCTTTCTTTAATATTTTCTACCAGATCTATCATCATCATCATCTTGAACAAATCCTTTTTAGGCCATGTGGCCTGTACGGTAAACCTAGCGAAGATGGTCTTGATCTTTCCACCGATGTTTTGGTCTTCCTTGGTCCCTATGTCCAGTTGGGATATATTGGAATGCCAATTTTGGAAGTCTATTTCTTGCCATTCTCCTCAGATGATTTTTCCATTCTTGTTGGTATATTTCTATATCTTCATTTAAACTTGTTACTCCAAGTTTTCCTCTGATAATAGTGTTCCTTTGGTGATCCACTCTATTAACTCCTAACAATGATCGTAAGAAGCGCATTTGGCTTACTTGAAGTTTATGAGAGTTTCTTTTATTTAAAATCCAAATTTCACTTCCGTATTTTAGAGCAGCTTTTGATGTGATGTTACGTAATCTTAGTTTTGTCTCTGTGTTCATCTGTTTACCAAAATGTCTTCGTATTACCCCATTCATTTTATTATATTTTTGTAATTTTGAATCAATGTCACTGTTATACTCTGCAAATACACTTCCTAAGTAAGAGAAATCTGACACTTGTTCTATAATTTTTCCATCAATCTCAATTTTCACCCGTTGTATGTTTTTTCCACACATCGCCATTGTTTTGGATTTTGAAGTGGAAATTTTCATATTATATTTGCTGGCAATTTTGATTCTACCAGATCTAAATCCCCATATAATTGCTTCAATTCCTGATTCATTATAATTCTTCGTGTATCTTGTTCCTGTACTGCTCCATATATCTTCCTTAATGTACTTTTGAAATACCTGATAAAACATTATTGCCAACATGACTTTGCAGACGGGCAAGAACTCCGAGAGAAGTGCGATGAATCCAAGTTGGGTACTTTGAAAAAAAAAAAAGCCCAAAATATCAGAGGAAGAAAAATAGTATATTACGATACGAGGTTGAGAAGTGGTTTTTACAGAAGAGAGAAAATTTCCGAGATTCTGCAAAACACTTCACAAACGTGCGTTGTACATTATTTTCCTGAGCGATGGTGTTTTCAAAATAATAAATAATAGTAAAATAATAACATCTTTGTTGGAAATATTTGCGTTCATTATAAACCACTGACTAACGTTAACAGTGTGGGCAATGTTTATTAGTTGAGACTACAGCAGGCCGTGACACCAATCAGTAATAAAATGGCGGCAAGCACGTATTTATTGTTTTATATTGTTTCAAATAAAGTTCAGTTAATTTAAAATGCAGTGATTTGTTTCGTATAATGTATATTAACACTACCTTTTGGATATATTTTTGTATATACATTGTACGTAGTATACATAGAGGTCAGTAGTTTTACTTCCCATACGAAGTTTGTAATATGTAATATTAGAGTATAGGTCCACCGCTGTGGTCTCGAGATAGCGTGCTGCCTTGTCACGCAGCGGGCCCGGGTTCGATTCCCGGTCGGGACAGTTTTCCTGGGTAAGGTTTTTATCGGGGTTTTTCCTCACCTGTAAGACAAATGTCAGGAAGACTTTAAGGCCCAAATGGTCCCCAAAATCATATGGCCATCGCAATCATCATCATTCATATTCATCTTAGATTAAGCTTAGGATTAGGGACTCTCCTGGCGCACCACTATCATCATCACCCGTCATATCATCGGGGCAACGTAACCCCGCCTTCCAGGAGCCCCAACCTCAGAAGTACGCCATGCCAGGAGAGAACACCAGGAATATCGAAAGACAGCCTGGGGCATTTTAAAAAAAATTAGAATATAGTTATTTAGGTTGGCCACCCCGAAATGTAGGAAGTTAAACTTTCAATAATGGTCGCCATTGCTGTAAGTATGCCTACGACAAAAGGCAATATTGCGCAATAAGGTATATTTCAGAAAATATGAAAATGATTCCTTATTGAATAGCTGTGACAGTTAAAACAAATGCAGGTTTCTCTTACAATTTATTCCCGTTCGTTTGTTTTCAATCAGTGGTAATTTATTTGTTTTTCATAAACAAATTACTGCCTCAGAAATTGAATGCCACATTATCTGCGTATCAGAGTTCATTAAAATTAAAACGAATCAATTTTGTTTTACTGTTTTAATTTGGTTTGGGATTTGATCCGGAAAATTTAACATAAATACAGAGAGATAATATTCAATAAATAACTTATCAATATTTACGAGCAACAAACAATGTTGCCAAAGCAAACAATAATTAAATTTAGTCATATAGTACGTGTATGCTGTACTAAAGACGGAGAGAATCCTTTGCACTCCCGCAGGGAAATTCAATATGCATAAGTTGTTTTTGACCGCTTCTGCAACAAATGCAATATTGCATTCCTCTATGGCGAGTAACACATGGACATTTGTGTGATTTTGCGGGGAATATCTGTTGAAAAGACTGCGCACGCAGGAGCTCAAATGTGTTGCTAGGGTCTCCATGTTTTTAAGATAATAAACATTTGCAGGATAGACAACACAAAATGGCCAAATATTTCATCGAATGGATATCACAATAGTTCTTCCGAGATAGTACCAGTTGTAATGTAAACAAACCAGGTATAGGACTGATTTTTCATTGGTCGAATAATGGTTTTTATCTTTAAGCGTTGTAAGAAAACGTAGTTCGCTTTCTAACGCTCAAATAAAGGATATAAAAATAATATAAATATATATTATCTAGCACATGTCTATATAAGATATATGGGAGAATCTTAAAATATATATTTACAATTACAATACAGTAAATAATAATAATAACAATAATAATAATAATATAATTGCGCACAATCGTGCAAAATTAATTAATTGGCGTATTCGTTAATGACATTGTCGCTTTGGAACACAATTCCAGATGATATCTTGTACACTTAAGTCCGCACAGATTACATCTGCAACTGTCTTCGATTTGATGGGGACATTCACACACACTTTGTGGACTGCATCTGGTGCCTTAGTTCCTTGTTTGGTCCAGACCAGCTGCTGTCTATCATGGCAGGCGTACCTTAGAATTCTTCAGGAATGGTATCCCGCTTCTGTCTTCTCTCTTGCATCTGTTGTTCGTAAGCTTTAGTGGATGGCAGGTACTGCAGGCAAACTAGGTCATCGTAGATGACAACATAAAGAAGTCCCACAGAATCACCCAGACGAACGGAGTGGCACAGGGAGATTGTCTCAGCCCACTTCTATTTAATGTAGCCACAATATATGTCAACAACATCCTACAAGGACTTACTTACTTACTTACTCACTCGCACTATCGAACCCGTAGGTTCATGGCCGCACGGACATAAGCTCTCCATACATCCCTATCCTGAGCTAATGCTTTCCAATCATTCCCTGTATAATCTACTTCCCTCAAATCATAGTTAATGTTATTCTCCAACCTCATTCCTGGTCTACCAACTGGGCGTTTTCCCTCTGGCTTTCCCACAAGAAGCCTCCATGCAAGTCTTTCATTCCCCATACGGGCAACATGTCCTGCCCATCGCAGTCTACGAGACTTAACTGTTCTTATTATATCTGGCTTCCTATAAAGACCATGTACTTCATTGTTATATAGTCTTCTCCATTCACCTGTCTGTTCATCTCTCTTTGGTCCAAACATTTTCCTAAGTACTTTATTCTCAAATACTTGTAATCTCCTTTCGTCCCTTAAAGTAAGAGTCCATGTTTCGCACCCACATAATATAACTGGTAGAATAATAGTTTTATATATTTTCAGTTTAACGTTTTTTGAAAGGAGTTGGGACATCAATAGTCCTGCAATGCATAATAGCATGCATTTCCAGAATTCAGCCTATGTTTAATTTCTATGTTCATCTCATTCCTATTTGTGATTATTGTTCCTAGGTATTTGAATTCAGCCACTTCCTCAAAATTTCTCTCATTTGTCCTTAGCTGTCCATTTCCATTATATACTGAATTTCTATGTGTGACCATATATTTAGTTTTACTGATATTTACTTCCAGTCCTAATTTCTTAGTGTTACTCAATAGTGTGTGCGTGTTGTCCTTTAGTATCTCCTCGCTATCGGCCAACAATACTACATCATCAGCATAAACTAACATCTTATTAATACCATTGAGTTGTAGGCCTTCCTCATTCTCTAAAGGTTTAATGGCATGCTCTAGTACAAAATTAAATAGTAGAGGAGATAGTGCATCTCCTTGCTTCAACCCATTCTGGATTTCAAAAGTGTTGGAAAACTGTTTGCCTACACGCACCCTACACTTTGTGCCATTTAGACACATTCGCATAAGTCTAACTAACTTTTTAGGAATTCCAAACTCCAGCAGGATACTATATAACTTCTCCCTCTTAATTGAATCATGTGCTTTTTTGAGTCCTACAAGGACTGGAAGATCAAATGTCTCTATATGTCTATGCTGATGACATGGCCATCACTTCAAGAAAGGTGGATGCCTTAAACACTTGGGCAAGAGGAAATTAACTGGCCATAAACAAAGAGAAAACGGTCACAATGGCCTTTAAGAAAGGAGGTAGAGTGAAGACCGGAGACTGCATTAGAACAGATCAAGGAGAGTTAGAAAAAGTCAGCCATTATAAATATCTCGGCATTATCTTTCAGACCTCTGGCACCACCTTGAAGATACACGCCAGAGAAAGAGCAGCAGCGGGTCTAAGAGCCATGAATGAAATAAAATCACCTGCCCTACTATCAATTCTTCATTGCAAAAATAATGTCAATAATCGCATATGGGATAGAGATAGTTTCGGAACATCTGAAGATACATGACTTAAAAATCTGTGAAAGCGTCCATACAGTAAATAAGCATTATTTATCCCTTACGCATGCGCAATGCAAAATACGATTGAATTTCAATTGTTTCAAAATGGCAACATTTCTGTACATTTTCTTAAAAATTGGAAAACGAAGCGTCTGAAAAGAGGAGAGAAACAAATAATTTTTAATGCTTTCAAAAGAATGTAGTGAAACATATCCCATATTAACCATTGAGATTGTGGTGAAAATAAAAGCAGAATTTACAGAATGTTTTTCCTTGTTTAATCGAATACTGTTTGTCCTTACCAATACTTTGTCCACGTGAATGTTTTTATTACGAGTTCCCTTTCACCGCTCTTCAGAACAGACCCCCCTTAATATTTCAATGCGTTAGCTTTATCTAGTAATCATTGCATGCATGACCTGTTTACATTGTTAATGAAGCGATGCATTCTGGGGCTACAAGTTGTAGGACAAGACACGGCAGATTTTCTGTACAGCTATCAGAATCATACACACCTAATCCCAAAGATTTATGGAATTCTCCAAACTTGTTTAATAAAGCCAGAATCTGGTTAAGGGGAATGCTCGTTTCAGATGTTTAAGTTTATCAACGTCACTCCTGAAAACAAACTAAATTCTAAAAAGTTAATCTTTATAGGAATGTTTACATTTTAATGCATCTCTCATTCCAAATAAATTATATTTTAACCCTTAAATTGTCAAAAGAGTAACTTCTCGTATCAGTTATTTAAATGTGGCGGACCACACTGAGAACGAAAACGTGCATAACTGTTATTATTAGGTATATTGTGTAATTCCACACACAATTCAGTAATTTCTTACCGTTAGCTTTCTTCTGTTTTATCAAAACTGTTAGATACATTAAAACAAATTATGTACCCTACAGGATACTTAGAGAATTTAAGGGTTAACAATGACAGTTCATCATGTCATAATTTGTATTGTATTGTAAGCCTATGTTTTCCCTTTACAGAGATTTAGGCGCTCTTCCCTACGGGGAAGAATTTGAACCATACTAATTTAGTTACACTTGTTTTCGTATAGATGTCATTACGGTGGCCCGTGGTCAGCGTTCCGCCTCATACTGACATCTAGGAAACCAAGGTAGTACTAGGACGAAAAAATTTGGTAAATTTTGCTTAGAGGCCTTTTTATTCAGGCTTAAGGGTCTTTTATGAGCCTGAAAATCTTCAGACTCGGGACCGACGGCTTAAAGTCTCTCCCGGAGGACTTTTGCTCCTTGGATTTTTCCATCCTTAAAAATCCATCGACTCCGGTGGAGTTTGAACCCGCGACCCTCGGGACCAGAGGCAAGGAGCATAACCAATAGTCCACCGCGGCCGATAATAATAATAATAATAATAATAATAATAATAATAATAATAATAATAATAATAATAGTAATAATGATGATAATAATAATAATAATAGTAATAATAATTAATTGTACATTTCGAAATCCAAAACACATTGTCCTATTATGTTCATAGGTATGTTTCCTCATTTGTACAAGTGATCTTGTCCCAACTTCTCTAAGGCAACATTAAACTGTGAATACGAGATATAAAACTGTTATTCTATCAGTTATATTGTGCGGATACCAAACATGGACTCTTACTTTAAGGAAGATAAAACATTACGAGTATTTGAGAATAAAGTTCTTACGAAATGTTTTGGAGTAAAGAGAGATGAAGAGAGAGGTGAATGGAGAAGACTACTTAACAGTGAATTATATGACCTTTATAGGAAGCCAGACATAATAAGAACAGTTAAGTCTCATAGACTGCGATGGGCAGGACATGGGCAAGAATGAGCATTGAAAGAAGGACATGAAGACTTCTTACAGGAAAACCAGTGAGTAAGTAAAGTGATCCAATTTGCCCGGAGGCCCTTGGTGTAGTAGGAGGTTAAGGCTCCCACTTTTTCTAGACAATCGGCAATTTATGTCAGCCGGGTTGTCAGCCCTGCGTGACGGCCGCCTTTACCCCAGAACAAACGTCTGGTACTCATTTCCGTTAGAGGCTGAGTCCACCCCAGGGCCATGGTGCCGCCAGAGGGTTTGGGTCAGTTTAAAAATCCTGAGCCCAACGGGACTTGAACCCTCGACCCTCCGGCTTGTAGCTCAGTGCCTTAACCACTACGCTACGGCGTGCCCCGGAAAACCAGGGGTAATTGCCCATTTGCCCGACCAAGAATGAGAAGGGGAAATAATGTAACCATGATTTGAGGGACGTAGATTATACAGGGGATGACAGTAAAACTTTGCCTCAGAACAGGGATCTATTGACAGCCTATATCTATGGGATCATGAACCCACTGATTCAACAGTACCAGAGAGTTAGTTAGTTTTGTTTCCTCATTTATTTATTACATAATAGATTATTACTTAGAGTAGATACTTTGTTTACGAATCATAGTTAATTTTTTTCTAATACTGTAGCTGCTGCATAAATACTGGAACTTTATGGAACATCCTGTATATTATAAATATATCTAAATGCTAAGCAATAAAATAACAATATTATTTAACTAGAGGGAAAGATGACATGATATATTATCATGCATGTCATATCAAATCAATTTATAGTCGCATTTATTTCCTTCAACAAACCGATATACATCCACGTAATAGCTTTACTTAGGTCATTTCTTACAATAACAACATTATTCAAATGGGAAAGGGGAAGCGTTTAAATGCTCTGATAATAATACAGGGCGTGTCAGTAATTTCGGATCTTAATCATCACCATATTTTAAGTGGAGACATAAAGATTTCACTGCTATTATACTAGGGCATCGTTTCCCAACCTGTGGTTGAAGAGGTTCGCCAAAACTTTTCCGTAATGACGGGTTTCGAGGTTAGGCCTATTATTGTTTCCTTCATTTCTGCGTCATTATAATAATGATAATAATAATAATAACAATAAAATTATCATGGTTACTATATTAAAATTAAATTAACCCTGTAATGCTTTATGACGCCAGAAACTCGCCATTTACCCTCCAACTTCTGTAAAAAAAACAGTCCGACCACGTGAAGGTAGATGGGTTTGGTAGAGAGAGGCTATATTTTGCGCTGATTATTTGGAGCCTTTTTATTTAACTACAGTTATTTTAAAATATTTATGTATTTAATGTAAACGGCGATGTTTTAAAACAAATGAGAAACGATTGTTACGTTTGTTCCATCACTGCAACTAGATCTTAATATTATTTATTGCCAAAGGATCGCAATATTGTAAGAATGCACCCTAGTGGAGAAATTTATAACCAAAATTATAGGTATTAATTAATTTCTGATGTCCTATGATGTAAATATGTCAATTATATTTTTCTGCAATGTTATTTCCTAGGAAATAATTCGTTTAAGAAAGTGCAAACAGTGGTTACTTTTTTTGGTAGTAGAATCAATTGCTACAAATGTTTTTGTATTACCTCCCGCAAGCACTATATGTTTACATTCGTGCACTATATATACAATCTGGTAGCCATATGTAGTTACTGCAAAATAATGCTATGACCTATTCAGAATATTACAGAGGAGGAGCTAAGTGATAAAATTAAACCTATAATATCGAGGTAAAAAAGACTGTGATTGGTTGTAGATAAAAAATCATTGAAATGTGATTGGTCATTGACTCCCATTTGGAGCATGAGTTAAAATAGTCATCATAAAATGACGGTTTTGTGCAACAATGTGTCATATCTATGATGAAGCCTACAATTATCAACATTTTTAGCACATGTTTTCTTTTTATCTGTTATTCAAGATCAAATAAAGAGCATGACCTATAATTATGAGCAAGGCTGCCCAATTGGCGTTCCTCCAATCATTTCAAATGGCTCACGAAGTTCTCACTTATTGTGATGTGATTTAATGTTATGTTTCCATTAAATACAATTTTTTTAAAAGTATTTTAAGAGCTGTCTTACTTTTTATTGTGCATCGCTTTTGTTTGATACTTACTCACTGGCACTAACGAACCCGTAGGTTCATGGCCGCGCGGACATAAGCTCTCCATACTTCCCTATCCTGAGCTAATGCTTTCCAATCATTCCCTGTATAATCCACTTCCCTCAAATCATACTTAATGTTGTTCTCCCACCTGATTCGTGGTCTACCAACTGGGCGTTTTCCTTCTGGCTTTCCTACAAGAAGCTTCCATGCACGTCTTTCATTCCCCATACGCGCAACATGTCCTGCCCAACGCGTCTATGAGACTTAACAGTTCTTATTATATCTGGCTTCCTAGAAAGACAATGTAGTTCATTGTTATGTAGTCTTCTCCATTCACCTGTCTGTTCATCTCTCTTTGGTCCAAAAATTTTCCTATGAACTTTATTCTCAAATACTCGTAATCTCCTTTCCTCCCTTAAAGTAAGAGTCCATGTTTCGCACCCATATAATATAATTGGTAGAATAATAGCTTTATATATTTTCAGCTTAACGTTTTTTGAAAGGAGTTGGGACATCAAAAGTCTCTGCAATGCATAATAGCACGCATTTCCAGAATTGAGCCTATGTTTAATTTCTTTGTGCGTCTCATTCCTATTTGTGATTATTGTTCCTAGGTATTTGAATTCAGCCACTTCCTCAAAATTTCCCTCATTTATTATTAGCTGTCCATTTCCATTATATACTCAATTTCTACGCGTGACCATATATTTAGTTTTACTGATATGTATTTATTTCATAGCATAATATATTAAAGTGTACTGTATTAGTCATTGTTCATTTGAAATTAATTTTGATAAAAACTAATGGCGTTTTATACAATATTAAGTACAATGATAAAGTGCAGAAACACGAGAATTAGAATCCATCCATAGTAATTCTGCCCGAAGGCAGGTCCTTCTCTGCAAATAATAGCATTTTCATGCTATGCTTGCAACTTTACTAGGAAATTGTAGGTGTGGTAGCTTCCCGTTGCTTTCCACACCGGTGAAGGATGATGATTATAGTAATAAGTATGATGATGATGATGATGGCCATATGATTTCGGGGACCATTTGGGCCTTAACGTTTTCCAGACATTTGTCTTACAGGTGAGGAAAAACCCCGATAAAAACCTCACCCAGAAAAATGCCCCGACCGGGGATCGAACCCGGGCCCGCTGCTTGACAAGGCAGCACGCTACCTCGAGACCACAGCGATAGACAATCTAGAATAATAAGTCAATTAAATTATGCAGAAATTGATTTTGTTAGGCGTGACACGTGTCCTGCCCATCGCAGTCCACGGACTTAACTGTTTTTATTAGTTACTAGCTACTACGCCTAAATAAACGAAAATTAATGTGCTTTTATGTTTAGTTGAATAAGTAATAGGAAGAATAATTATAAATTTATATTTTTTAGATACCCCGATCTGATTGCCCGAGAATCTACTTATCCCGATCTTCTTGACATAAATGAGCTGAAATACGAAAATTAATGTGTTTTATGTTTACTTAAATAAGTCAAAGGAAAAATTTATATCATAATTATTTTTAGATACTCCTTTCTGTTTACCCGACGTTGTCCGGGAATCTACTCATCCCGATCTTCTTGGCATAAATGAGCTGAAAGTCGAAGATTAATATATTTCTTATCATTAGTTGAATAAGTAAAATGAAAAATAATTATAAATACATATCGTAATTATTTTAAGATTCTCCATGCTGATTACCCGGTGTTGCCCGGGAATCTACTTATCCCGATCTTCTTGGAATAAATGAGCTAAAAGATAAAATTCGTTATTGTGAGTTATCCGTAAAACAATACCCGCCATGTGCTGCTATGCTTACACAGGAATCTACGTACTTGTCTCGATCTTCTTGGCATCGATGAAAGACAAAAATGGTTATTG
Organism: Diploptera punctata; assembly: GCA_030220185.1. Taxonomy (NCBI): domain Eukaryota; kingdom Metazoa; phylum Arthropoda; class Insecta; order Blattodea; family Blaberidae; genus Diploptera; species Diploptera punctata. The sequence continues at coordinate 262,242 of JASPKZ010008157.1, forward strand.
TGAGTTATTCGTAAGAGATAAACATAAGCTGTCGCGGACTTTTTTGTAGAGCTTTTTGAGATATTCAATTCTGTGAACATTAATTTTGTGTATTTATTATGGCTTAGGCAACGTAAGCCATTAAAGCGTCCAAAGATCTACTTTTTTTCATGTTTTCCACTAGAAAGGGTGATTTTAAGGGTGTAGGAGTTGAGTATCACAACTCTCTTATAACATATGTACATCCCGGGAATTTCGTGCCATTTTACAAAAAGCCCCATCACAATCGGATCAACGGTATGGCCGCGCATAAAGTAAGAACAAACAATCATACAAACATTCATTTTTATATATCAGTTATTACGTATCATGCCCAGTAAGAGAAACTGGAAAGTCCCGCTCCTCTCGCAATGCGTTATTTCGCGCCAGAATAGTTATGCTCTTAGAAAAACGGAAAGTAGTTGATGACGCATTTATATTGTTATTATAGAGACAAAAGACTAGTATATTGTGGTTAGCTTAGAGATAGTGGGAAAGAAGATGCGAAAAGGTAAGGACATTTTGTTGCCATGGTTACGAGAAAGTAAAGCCCCTGAAAGCAGCAGGATTCCAGTCCACTATATTGATTCACATGGGGATAGTCATTTTCACATTTTCAATCCTAATTCAAATGAATATAAACACCTTAGGTGAGGGGAAATTGTCTTCTTCTTCTTCTTTCCTATCTAGTTTAACCTCCTACCTTATAGATATTTTCACATATCACACACTTCCCGGACTATGGAGTGACATGACCTGCCAAGAATTTTATTTAAACTTTCGATTACAAACAATGTGTTTACATATTATCCAAAGACTTCAGCGCATTCATAATTCTTGCATACGTTTTATTTGTGGTATACGTAGATTTGATCACGTTACACCATCCCTGGAACAATTGTCATGGCTTCGTCTACAAGATCGTAGAACCATCCATTCCCTATGCCTTCTCTATAACATATTACACACATCATTACCTCTTATTATTTATCACACCGCTTCACTAGACTCTCTGATACACATAAATTAGATACCCGATCCCTTGAGCACAGTGTCCTTTATATCCCTCCTCATCATACTTCCTATTATTCGAAATCTTTTACAATTTATCTTGCTAGAACATGGAATTCCCTTCCACCCTATGTCAGAGACTGCCAAACTTTACCATCTTTCAGAAACAAATTGAAAATAAAATTACTAACAGAAACAACTCACTAATATTACTTTTTAAAAATTAATAATGCATTTTTTTCATTATTTAATAAGGAGTATTAAGATCTGTTAATATATTTACCTAACTTACTTACTTACTTACTTACTCACTGGCACTATCGAACCCGTATGTTCATGGCCGCGCGGACATAAGCTCTCCATATATCCCTATCCTCAGCTAATGCTTTCCAATCATTCCCTGTATAATCTACTTCCCTCAAATCATAGTTAATGTTGTTCTCCCACTTCATTCTTGGGCTACCAACTGGGCGTTTTCCTTCTGGCTTTCCTACAAGACGTTTCCAGGCACGTCTTTCATTCCCCATACGTGAAACATCTCCTGCCCATCGCAGTCTATGAGACTTAACTGTTCTTATTATATCTGGCTTCCTATAAAGACCATGTAGTTCATTGTTATGTAGTCTTCTCCATTCACCTGTCTGTTCATGTCTCTTTGGTCCAAAAAGTTTCCTAAGTACTTTATTCTCAAATACTCGTAATCTCCTTTTCTCCCTTAAAGTAAGAGTCCATGTTTTGCACCCATATAATATAACTGGTAGAATAATAGTTTTATATATTTTCAGCTTAACGTTTTTTGAAAGGAGTTGGGACATCAAAAGTCTCTGCAATGCATAATAGCACGCATTTCCAGAATTGAGCCTATGTTTAATTTCTTTGTGCATCTCATTCCTATTTGTGATTATTGTTCCTAGGTATTTGAATTCAGCCACTTCCTCAAAATTTCCCTCATTTGTCATTAGCTGTCCATTTCCATTATATACTGAATTTCTACGTGTGACCATATATTTAATTGTAATGGTATTGCTGTTTTTGTTTATTTTTCTTTACACTAGTACGAATTATTACTTTATTGTAACGGACTGTCAACAGCACGTACGGCTTACTGCCCGTGCGACCCATATTTGTAAATAATATTGTAAATATCTTACTTTTTTTGTCTAATAAAGTCCTACTACTACTACTTCTACTACTTTTACTGATATTTACTTCCAGTCCTAATTCCTTAGTGATATATTTACATAATGCCTTGTATAATAAGCAATAGATTAATTCATTGTAGTTTATTACTTTCTTTGTATTTTTTTCTTCCTTTTCTTTTCATGTGTTGTAGATTCGAGCTGTTATTCCTTTCTGTATACATTCAATCATTAATTTAATCATCAACATCTGCATTCATGGATTAGGTATGTTGACCCATTCCGACTTCAGCCCATCTCTTTCTTCTGCTGAAGTTTATGAGTAAGTTATTTTTTACTAGTAGAGGTTACCAGCCTCTAGCCAAACCCCTCTTCCTGGAGGGCAGGGAACTGCAATTTCGGAATGTTCGTCTCCTAGAGAAATTGCCTTCACTACGGCTTTGAGGACTTCTCTTCTCCCCAAATAACCCTGTGGACGGGGCCCTACCCAGGTACTACCCACTGGGCGAGTGGGACCTGAAACTTACAAAAGGGCAGTGGACTACCTCTTTCAAGGGTTCCACTCTGTTACCCTAATTAATTCATTTAAGTTTAATTGTATTTAATTTTATTGTATTATTAGACATTATTTTCATTATTATTCAATTTGACAGATAATTAATTGTTTATTATGACTATTATTGTAATTTTTTTGTATTTATATGTAACATATGTTTGTCCTGGTGAGTGGAAGAGAAGGCCACATGGTCTTAACTCCACTACGCTAAATAAATTTATTCTAAATCTATAATTTAACATTTCTTTTGGTGAAACAGACATAACTTCTAAAATATTTATAATCATAATAAAACAATAGGAATAATTTACGGTAACAAAATCTTGAAGAATATATATAGACGATGCCATACAGAATTGACAAATTGTTTTAACTGAACATTTTAAAATTAACGGTATTTTATTAGTTACTACACTTTTTCAGATGATCAGGTGTGATATCTGAGGCAGAAGATGGCTATAAAATAGTTATCTTGTAGGTCCGTCTCCTCAACTTAAGTTGTTTAAAACTCTGTAGGTCTTTCGAGACTAGTCCCATCATCAGCAGAATACATTAGGTCCGTACTTGTTGACTCTTGTTGAAGCACTGACTTGGTTGTGAGTATTTTGTATAGAGGATTGTGTGGACTGGGTGTGTTCTCATTAAGAATCATGTTGTTCTCGATTTCTCTTAGGATTGCGATTTCCTCCAGTATATTTATCCTGGTTGGAATATTTTCTGTATGTACTATTGTGAGGGTTTTATGGATGTTATGCATATGGTGTCCATCCTGAATTACATGTTTTTCGTAGCTTGATTTTCCTCCATTATAAATACAATCTCTGAAATGTTCTTTGAATCTAATGTTAAAGTTTATGTTAGTTTTTCCAATGTAGAATTTATTGCAGTATGTACTTGTTGATTTGTAGATGTCTTTATTGTTGAATTCATTTTTTCTTCTATATTGTTATTTATTAGATTGTTCAATTTATTACCAGTTCTGTAGGCTCTATTACAACGGGCAATTTACAAATTGGGTAAAATATGTGAAACATACAACTTCAAAATATCTACTCAAAAAAACATAAGTTTTAGCTTTTCGACGGAATGAGCCACTAAGAGTAAAATTTCAATTAGAGATTAAACCAATAGAACAGGTGAGAAATTTGAATTACCTGGAATACAATGTGTCAAATATAAAAGTGAAGACATTGAAACAAAACAAATAGAATTAATCATAAGTGTGGCACCATAAAACGAAGTCTCAAAGGAACTAGAAAGTAGACACTTTAAAAATTTTATAAAACAATGACTGTAACAATACTACTGTATGGCTGGAACACAGGGTCCTATCCAAAAACTAGGAACAAAGAATGGAAACTTCAGAAATGAGGTTTTTGAAGAGTGTGGCTGGCTATACAATAGCAGATCGGGCATAAAATGAAGATATACAAACAGAATATATTCAAGATATTAGATAAACACAAAAAAATATATTGGTAAAATATTGGTGGAATCTGTTGCAATGTATGGAAGTGAGGTATGGACAATCAAAAAGTGCTACAAGAATAGACTAATAGCTCTAGAAATGGATTATTTACGCAGAAGTGCCAGAAAGTCAAAATTAGAACATGTCACAAATAAGAATATTAGAAACATAATGGAAGCAGAAGAAAGCATAAATGAAAGAATTGAGGAGAAGGAACTAAAGTGGTTAGGACATGTTTTAAGAATGGAAGATGAGCAATGGCGAAATCAACTATACCAATAGCATCTGACCAGAAAGAAAAAAAGAGGGAGACCAAAGTTAACATGGAAAGAAAACATGAAGACATTAATACAAGCAAAAGGGCTAAGCATACAACCGTCAAGAAATGCGGACATGGGTTCTACTGGGGTAAAATTTTCCGGAGGTCAAATAGTCCCCCATTCGGTTCTCCGGGCGGGGACTACTTCAGGGAACCCATGCCAAAGGCTCACAATAATCACAAATAGGAATGAGATGCACAAAGAAATTAAACATAGGCTCAATTCTGGAAATGCATGCTATTATGCATTGCAGAGACTTTTGATGTCCCAACTCCTTTCAAAAAACGTTAAGCTGAAAATATATAAAACTATTATTCTACCAGTTATATTATATGGGTGCGAAACATGGACTCTTACTTTAAGGGAGGAAAGGAGATTACGAGTATTTGAGAATAAAGTTCTTAGGAAAATTTTTGGACCAAAGAAAGATGAACAGACAGGTGAATGGAGAAGACTACATAGCAATGAACTAAATGGTCTTTATAGGAAGCCAGATATAATAAGAACAGTTAAGTCCCGTAGACTGCGATGGGCAGGACATGTTTCGCGTATGGGGAATGAAAGACGTGCATGGAAACTTCTTGTAGGAAAGCCAGAAGGAAAACGCCCAGTTGGTAGACCAAGAATGAGGTGGGAGAACAACATTAACTATGATTTGAGGGAAGTAGATTATACAGGGAATGATTGGAAAGCATTAGCTCAGGATAGGGATGTATGGAGAGCTTATGTCCGTGCGGCCATGAACCTACGGGTTCGATAGTGCCAGTGAGTAAGTAAGTAAGTAAAAGGGCTAAGCATTGAAGATGCCCAAGACAGTAGGCTTTGAATGTTTGGCACGGGAAGACGCAGCAGCTGCAAAAATCGGAAGATAATAATAATAATAATAATAATAATAATAATAATAATAATAATAATAATAATAATAATAATAGCTTTATTTTACCTGGCAGAGTTAAGGCCTTAAGGCCTTGTCTACCACTCAACCAGGTTTAAAAAAATACAAAAAAAAATAGTCTTAAATCTAAATTACAATATATATATAAACGATTACAAGTTATGAATACAATACAATTAATATTTATAATGTATTTTGATTTACTCTAAATTTAACGAATTAAATATATAATATGTACAATATATATAAAAAAACGAGGAAAAGATTAATGACATAGTATAAAATTAGATAAATAGAGAAAAATTAATTATTAGACAACAGGTAACTGTATAAGCGTGACTTAAAGGTACCAAGTGTGCGGCAACCCCTGATATCTTGAGGAAGGAGATTCCAGGAGCGGGCAGAGGCTACTGTGAAGGAAGTAGAATAGGAGGAAGTGCTATGAAGAGGAATTGTTAGCAGACTGCTATCTTGTGATCTAGTGTCAATATTGTGGTAAGAGGATAATAGAAATAGATAGAATTGCACAATATAGAGACGAATGGATGGACCACGTCAATAGAATGGACAAAACAGGATCCCGAAACGGATTCTTCAGGACGAAGAAATGCAGTAAGATCCAGTAAAACATGGACAAACCAATTCTAACATGAGATGGGAACAGTTCCTAAGATCTAATGAGATGGGAACAGTTCCTAAGATCTAATCCTTAATGTTGAAGACGATTATCATAAGTAACGCCACGAGTGATTTCCAAATTATCGATAAATTCATGACTCACGAAGTGAGGAGTGAATTTATCTAGAGAATTTGGAAATCAAGAGTGGCATTTGTTAGGACTATTTAACGAATAAAATTAAGCTGTTTACTCACAAATCATTATTTAACTGTAGTTATTTCGAAATGTTTATATATTTAATGCAAACGGCGATGTTTGAAAACAAATGAGAAACGATAGGTACGCTTCTACTGCTTCTTTTGTTTATCACTGCAACCAGATCATACTATTTATTGCCAAAGGAACGCAATATTGTAAGAATGCTCTCTAGTGGAGAAAAAATGAAACATCAATCTGTATATTAATTCATTTCTGATGTCGTATGATGTAAATATGACAATTATATTTTTCTGGATTATTACCTGGGAAAAAATACATTTAAGAAAGTCAAACAGTGGTTTCTTTTTTTGGTGGTATAATAAATTGCTACAAATGTTGACATGTATGCACTATATATACAATCTGGTAGCCGTATTTCTTATAGGCTCAGTCACTGCAAAATAACGGTCAGACCTGTTCAGAATATTAAAAAGGAGGAGCTTTGTTTAATATATGGTAATTATAACACTGATAAATATTTCGTGAAACACGACTCTGATTGGTTGTAAAACAGAAATCATTGAAACGTGATTGGTCATTGACTCCCATTTGGGGCATGAGTTAAATAGTCATCATGAAGCCTTCCCTAATACAGCGTATAGAAGTTTGTTGGTAGAATTGGGGTTCACTCTGTAGAAGAAAACATCCTTGAAAATTCAACATTAGATAATTTGAGAGAACTAGAGAGGAAGGGGGAGACATAAAGCGAGAAACCAAGCAGAAGACGAACTGATACCAGTAAGAGATCACCAAACCAACGCTTCAACCACTAATACAGCTTCCAGATTCGGGGAAATTCTACCAACTTGACTATCTCTAATTATGTACCACAAACACAATTGGCTGATATCCAATGTTGTCATTTAACTTCAGTCTATGTAAAATAAAGTTACTCGTTCAAAACTGATACTGACTTCAGACATTACGCTTTAACCGTCTTACTAATTATACTGGTCAACATGATTTTTGTCTCATGAGTACCAACAGTTGTACTTAATTCAGTTCTTTATCGTGTTTTCAAATATGTATTCGGAATTTCTCCATCACCCACAGTTTTTTTATTTCAATCTCAATTAATGGATTTAAATAATTATATTTTAATAAACATTTTTCGTCCATTTTTTCCATTGTAAAATAAAACCAAATGAGCTAACTCAGGATATTTTAGCTATGGAAAAGAGATATCAAGGCAAATGGAATACTAATATGCTGGCCGATTATTGTTGGACCATCAAGAGGCGAAATATAGCAGAAAATCGTAATTTCGTACGTTCTATGTGAGTCCGAATGTTCGAACATTGTGTAGTTACGAATGTAGAAAATATTAAAGTGTTTAAAATTATAAATGCCTGTCTCTCTCGGAAACCTTGCGTGATGGAGAAAAACCGATATCATATTTGAATTCAGGAGAAAATATACTGTCAGAATAACATATTTTGTCATTCTGAGACAAAAAAAAAAAAGTTTGTTTTGCCCAGTGTAATCCATATATAACTTTTATACAAGGTTTGTACACATCTCAGTTGAAAATTCTTATTAATAAACACTATATTAGCTATGCAGTGTATAAGAGGTGTATAACTTTACATGGGAATCATTATACTTGTCTTCCACCTTGTATAAGGATTGTATAACAAGGGAAAATGGTGGACTCTATGATCAGCTGATAGTTTTCTTATGATATTGACGAACGTTTCCTTAAATTTAACGCACAATGCAACACTTTAACGACTGTTTGTTGGATACACAAGACATAACTTATATCAATGATGCTCTTGGTAGGAAAATAAAGCATTTTAAAATGTATTTTGTTATATTCATTCTCGATTAGTAATATTTTAAAATGGAACACTAATTCACATAATAATATGTTCTATAATATTTACTGTGAGACAAGATTTAACCTGAATGTAGCTTAAATGCTTCATAATAGTATTTAACAAAACTTTATTACATAATTAACAGGGAAAGTACCTTCGTTGGCATTGTAGTGTTCTCTAGTGGACACATGTTAAGTGAAACCGGAGTATGCATGCGATGTGACGGCGCAAAACAGCAACGCAGCCTAGTGCGCAGCTGCGGTGTATGCGAGAGTGATCAGAATACAGACACAATGGTTGTGTTAGTAGTATACCTCATTTCCCAACCAACTAAGGTACTTTCCCTGATCACTAATATATAAAATATACATACTGATATAAAAATGTTTTTAATTAAGTTAATATTATTGCGACTAAGTATTCATTAGCCTAATGGTCTTGTGGTCAGAACTTCTGACTACAGTCCGTGAGGTCCAAGGTTCGATTCCCAATCAAACTAGAGATATTATTTTCTTAAGGGGTTTTTCTGTTGTCGCCCATGGTCTGGAATTTAGGTTTAAAGACCCTTCTGATGATTTTTCTATTATTATTTTATATTTCGTTCTTTCGTAGCTCATTAAGTAATTTAAATATGTTTTTAGTATCATTTTATTCTATTTATTTCCTACTATTTTGAATGTTTTCTAACGGATCTTAAAATAAATGTATTTAGTGTCAGGTGGTTTTCCTTAACCCATTCGTCTCAGAAGACGAGGCACACTCGCTTAACTCTGCATGTTATATATTTTGCAAGTTTTGTACATCCTTGGCAGGGTAATATTTTGTTAACATTTATGAATAGTAGTGGAATTTGTTTTTGACTTTCACCCTTATTGAGATCTCTAGTACCGTTATCGTTTGTTCGTTTTGAATATCTGAATGTAGACAAAATTTTCAGTGACTTAAATACGGTTTCTGGGGTATTTAAACCTGGAGTGAATGGGTTAAAAGGAAAATAAACTTTATTGAAACCGCCAATTTGTATTAAAATATGCTGCATGTGCGTAATAGTGACTATCGAAGATTAAACGAATCACGCAATTTCCCACCCCACGTGATCAATGGTTCTTAAACATGACGTTGAATATTCCGCTGCAAGTGCGAGTGTGCGGAGAAGTCGGTTAACACATGGCGACATCTATCAGCTATTGAACGTTTCAGTCAACAAATCTGGTGGCATCGGTGGGATTGCGACCTCTTCCAGCAAGAGTAATGACTATCTTCTTGAAATATAAAGACGAATGAATATAGAATGCACAAGTTAAGTCAGATTATTTTATTCATAGTCCCGTAGAAACTCACCCATGTTGTCTTCTTTAAATTTAAACAAAAATCTCGATTTATGGCAGGGCTTCCCAAACTGCGCTCTATAAAGACATCCAAAGGTAATGTCTTCTTCTTCTTCTTATTCCTTCCGAGTATTAGGCCAAGGCCTGTTACGATCCTATAGAAAATTTTCCGATCCTTCTGGGAAATTTTCGTATAAGACTTGAAAGCATAATAATAGTCCCTTCGATTGGTTGCTGGCCAAAGGAAGGCAAGACCAGTGATGGGGCTGCCATCTTATAGCCTCTGGTCAGGCTTTTCTGGAGAAGAAAATAAAGGATAGAAGAAATGGAAGAAAGGAAAGACTCCCTAGCCCTCGGATGCCCTAATAGCATCGGGGTCGAAAAAAGAAGAGTTAACCAAGAGAGGTTAGATAGTAAAGTTAAAAGAGTGCAAAACACAAGTAAGTGGAAGAAATGTTTTGCTCAGCTTGGGCACCTTGTGGTCGCCATCCACATATCCCCTAGATGAGGACCCAAAGACGTAAATTCTGAGTATTTACCCTGAAATAGTATGATATTCAGGGTGATTCAGAAATATAGCTATACGTTAGATCGCATTTTGTGACGAAAATATTATTATTAAAGAAAATATGATGTTATCATTGGAAAGGGAATCTTTCAAATTACAATTGACTGATATGAAGATCTAAGTAGGATAACGGCGGCAGAAATGAAATGTATGAGATCTGTTAAAGGGTGCACTAAGGCAGACAGAATCAAGAACACAGAAATTAGACAGGAACGTGAAATATTTGCAATAACTGATAAAATGGATACATATAGACAAA